>DWNK01000157.1:0-13869 GCA_018250315.1 Hyalothyrus neleus pemphigargyra | reverse complement strand
GTGGTTGAGATTCCAATGATATTGCGGTGCGTCTGTCGCGGTATCATCTAGGATAGTGAAATCTCAAATCGTTGTTGCTTTCTGTGAGCTCGGCGTCACGAAACACATTGTCCCGGGGAGCTCGACATGCCTGGAAAATCTCATTTTCTCTTTGAAGCCAGCGTAGCATTGCCGAGTCCTCTAATGTCGGTGGTGACTATTTACAATCAGGTGCATGCTAGAGGCATGGCTTATAAAAGTGTATATTAAAAAAAATAAGTGCCTGCGATCCATACGCGGACCATAAAAGTAAGACAACGTAATTCTAAATCACTGGGGAATTGGTGCATGTTAGCCCACATTACATTATAATCAAACTTAGTTACATTATAACTACAACGCGTATAATTTTAACTACCATATAATATTTATGTACGAATCACGATAATACCTTAACAACACACATACAAGGTTGTGTCGTGATTCGTACATAAATATTGATATGGGAGAAAAGTACCTATACACTTTCAAATGATAATCACTTTGCAACAAACCGCTACTTAATGTGCAACAAACCGCTACTTAATGTGCAATGGCAGTGGATAGCGCCCTCCTTAGTTGTTTATTATCATATTGTTTTTTAAGGTAGCTAAGCGAAGCGACAGGTTTAGCATCTGATGGTAAGTAGTCACCGCCACGTATGAGCATTTGCAATACCCTAGGAGTCGTTATGACCTAATCCTTCTTATTCTGAAAGGAGATGTGCTGCAATGGAACAATAATGGGTTGATGATGGTAATTATTATTATTTGTGGCATATTATTGCAAACTATTATTCTCCTAATGGATCTCCACATAGTAACGACTGGTACTTTAACTGTACATTTCACGAGCACTATTATAACAGCATGAAAATTCAATCGTGACAGAGTCGACACGTGGAGTTCGATTGAGTAGCTATACAAAGAAGGAAATTATATCTCAACGTGAAAACCGATAAAGGTGTCGATTGCACACGTTTACTAACGGTTGAAGGGTACACGTGGCGATAATTGACCAATTACCATAAGAGTGAAGAGTAATTACGTGTAAAGCTTTAACCAGGAATACTTATTACACATGTGCAAAGAAATAAAGAATAGATTAGCGTGTGAAAGACACAGGTAAATGTTTTAAACTGTCTGTTTCTGAATAAGGTTTTGAAAACTAGCATTGGAGTACTTGTAATTACTTAATGTACGGACGCATGTATCAAAGAGAGTACAAGATGCAATTGACCACTTCTTTCTTTCTTTCTAATAGTGGAGTTTTGATAAAGGAGCTACTAAAAATTAAAAAGGAGCTACTTAAAATTTCGAAAGCCGTTTTAATCTACCTAACTAGAGAGTGAGTTCGAATCTTTCTTCATTTTCTCATAATCTCTGTTTTTTGTCATTTGAGAAAGCCCTGTAGCAGACTTACGCCGCTTTAATGTGTTTTGCATATTTTGTTTGATAATGCAATGATGTTTTTGGTTTTAGTAAGTTTTTATTTGGCTGAATTAAATTCTTGTTTCCTTATTTCTAAATCTGATTACATCAATAATAACTTTAATTATGCTATTCTATTCTATGATCTTGTACATACGTAAAGTGAAACTTTGTATATTCAAGTGTAGTGAAATTTGTTACGATTTAGTAACAAGAGCAAGAAAGGCTGAAGGGATTAGGATGACCTTCATAACATTGATGACACAGATAGTTCATAACCTGGATTATCTCTTAGAATACTTCTTGTCCGGGTAACAAGTCCCGGACGGAAACTAAGCAATAACTTTTTACATACATATTGACACACCCGCAAGGCAACGGTATTCGCACTTTCTCGCGTTTAACTAAGCTTTCTGTTTTCTAGGATATGTTTATAATTAGACTTTACATCGAGGAAAATAGCTACACGATTAACGATATGATTTACACCTACTGCAAAGCTAAAAATCTAAGTTATTACTGTTGAACGACTTCAAATAAAATAGTAATATAAAAAGGATTGTTCGCAGGTTAATGCATGCATGTAATGATACTTCTTTGGCGACAGAGAGTTTTTTAAATAAATACCTGTAGTAGTCGTTTTTTACACGAGACTTCGACAAACATGTTACTTAAATAAGGTAATGAGGAAAATTTCCGCAACAGATAGCTTGTAGAGGAAATCACTTTAATGACACTAGTTACCTTAATGTCTTTATGACACAGCAAAGGAGAAATACTCATTTTCCGTCATTATAACTCAACACAACTCTACAATTGTTTGTTAGAGCTATCTACTATTTTATAAGCATTCTTCTTTGGCATAAGGCCTTTTGACAATTGCCTAGACAAAGGGCAGGTCATCCAGATTTCTGAGGCCTGAAGTACATTGTTCCCAGCGCTTAGCTTAATTCCGTACGATAGAATCTTATATTCGTTTTAACAGAAGACATCCATATTAAAATTATAAATCCGAAAGTAACTGTTACGTTTTCACGGTCATACTGCTGGGCCGAATGTAATGAAATTGAACATGGAGATAGTTTTAAGTATGAGGATGAACATACGCAATTTTTTTTTCATAAGTCAAACCCTGTGGAGGTTAAGGAGAGGTAGGCGAAGTCACGGGTGGGAAGCTAATATACAATAAAAAAATCATAACCCCTTTGCTTAATAATTTCTAAAAATCTTCATTTTCTATACCTGAGAGAATAAAGTATTTAATGATAGTATCTTACTTCGTAAAGATTAGCCGACATTACGCTTGCATTACGCCTAGAAATTAAAATAATATAAAACGACATATTATAAAAACACAAGCCGAACATTCTAGAAATCTGCGTTATTTTGAATTAAAGATGAGACTAATCCCGTCTCAATAGATTCAAATAAAAGAGATAGAAGATAGTCTGGAACTGTTTATTTCACCGAATCATGTGAAAATTGATCGGTGGATGTGACGTCAATGCTACATTACTTTATTCAACAGACTGTCTGGCGGGCGTATGTCTTGTGAGGTCCTTTTCTTTTAAGTCGTAAAAATTCTCATGATATAATATATAATGCAGTAAAAATAATGTAAATTACCTGCGCGATTGGCCACCTACCAGATATCGAAACGCTTCTTTTCTATTTACATTTTTAAGTGGACATAATACAGTCTATAATTCTGTACTCGGTTCTTTTAAAGAGTCTTAAATTTAAAAAATCTTGTCCTTGCTTTTCGAATGAGTCGCCAGTAAGTGACATTATATTTTTATATTTATATCTTTCTTTCATCTCACGTCTTGTTCAAATCTGTTTGAATTTATAATTTATCTGCGCTGCTGTTCTTCTGGTATCTCAAATAACTTTAATTATGTTGGTATATCTCGGCAACATTTCTGTATTATTAGGAATAAGAGTAGGTGGTAGGTATGGAGTAAAGAGATATCAAAGTAAGAAGGCAACAGCACCAAGAAATCATACAAATCTTATTTACATCTTTTACGTCAACCAACTCTTTTAGTATACTCGTGTTAAAGGACATAATTAAGAATGCTATAGAAATTTCATAGTCTTTGTATAGAAATATAGCCATTTTGAGATAAATAATAAACAGGTTCCGTACGATTATATTTTCTAAATAAATTCTCTTTAGTTGTTTACGGAAGCTTTCGATAAGGAAGAGAAACGAAGGCACGCGTACTGCGGTAGTTTGTTGAATTACTCGTAACATCTATCAATACATGCACTTAGCTATGAGCCATAGTTTGTAGTTATGGTTTTCTTTCCTAAATTAAATTTATGTACAGTGCATCTATTCCACGAACGCTAGTTGTAAAATTTAGTAATAGATTTATCCATACTAATATTATAAATGCGAAAGTGAGTCTGTCTGTCTGTTATGCTTTCACGGGCAATCTGCTAGACTGAATGTAATGAACTAATAGTTATGATATACATAACTTTTCCTGTATCCATAAGTTTTCCTGTTATTTGATTAAAGAGTTACATTTTTTTTAGTATTATATATGGATTGTTCAAATCTCTGAAGTCTGAAGCGCTATCAGAAACATTAATTTATCCTATACCGGTTACCTATACCTGTCGGTAGTGACATAGTTTGTTCATAACTGATAATATTTACATATAATATAGACAATAACTTAGTAACCTCGTGCCTTCGGATTAGTAGCAATAGGTCGCTTATCGCTTTCAGATACGACAGTTCTGTTCAGGATCGTTACGTTCCGAGTGAAGACACCTAAAATCAGTTAGTTCTAAAATTATCAAATCAACAAACTGTTTAATGACCCTTATCAATACCGCTTATCCACACTAGAAATAACTTTATTTCTAGACATAAAACAAATACCCTTCAAATACATTGCCCATTTGTATTAAAAAAAAATATAACTGAAGACGAGACTTTTGACGCCTTTCTAAACACTTTACGATTGATCTCGAATTGAAATCTTGCATGCGGCTCGAAGATAAATCGAAATTGCTGTGGTTCAATGCTAAAGGGACTATTATAGTTGTTATTAGTTTCCTATTCATATCTCATCTCTGACGATCTACGGACAATTGGAAGGACCTACGGACTATTGGGAGAAACTACGCACCAAAAAATACATAGACTTCAGGTTGGCTAATTGTCATGTCCTAAATCAGTATTATTTTAAGCCTACTTCGTATGCTCGTGCTATGACCTCAATAAAGTATGCTAACTTTTAAAATTGGTACGATAAGAAGTTTTGACGTCACGGCAAATCATTCATTCATGATGTGACAGTAAATAATGAAAGGAATATGTGAAATGTGACAGTACCGTTTATAGAGTAAGTTGTACGTGTCTAAATATTAATCATTCTAATGCTGAACAAAAACGTTCTTTTATGAACACAATTTTCTTAAAGATGGTGGTTACCCTCCAGGTATTACTTTGCCTTACATTGTATTACTCTGTATATCAAGTAGTCTTGAGTTCTCTGAAGTAGGCATCTTATAATGTTTATTCTGTAATCACAGACGGACACTAAAATCTTATTTACATAGGCAGATCAGAGAGGTTACATTTATAAAACTCTTCAGACTGCGCGTCTGCGCCGAGTTTATTTACATCACCCATGTTTACTCCGAACATTTGATATATTGCTTACATTCTTACAATATGTTGTTAATTTGTTTATACCATCTTAAAGGTTTACTGCAGATTTGGACCATGAATAGTAATCAATCATAAATGTCGTCTATCTTCGTTGGCCTTTCCAGTTATCGCCAGGTCGCAGTTATTGTCTTATTGAATTTTGATGTCAAAAACTACTGATAACGGTATTTCCCCGTATCTCCATAAATCGAGACTAAAGCATCGTGAATCATCTTAGATCTAGTTTGAGTATTGGCTATTTGCATAATTATTAATCTTAAATTAATGGCAAGCTGTCATTCATTCTATTTAAAACCATTATCAATGGATTTTAATGGGGACTTGATTATTTCAAACCCATTAATATCATGTATGATCTCTATTATGTAATGATACTATTAATATGGTAACAGCAGTTGCAAATATTTTGACAAGTAATTGTTATGTCATTAGTTCGGTCCTTGTGTCTTTAAATACATACAAGAACATAAACGCTTAAAACACTGTTATTCTAAGTCCAGTTGGAAGCAAATTTTTACACGTGATATATCATTTAAAATTACAAGGATGGTACAAAACGTGACTCCCTTTGTTTGCAAACGTCTCATGAATATTTAGTAATGTTAGCAGTTATTTTTATTACATTTGTCATCCTGAAGTACATAAACAAAGCTTGTTACACGTGATTGGGATATTCACCCTTCTATCACGGTTATTTTCTTTGCGGGTTTGATCTTGAAGCACCTCCACTTAATTATTTTATTCAGTAAACAATTGCATATTTGATTAAAATCTTCAAAGGATGTATAATTATTTCTTATGCGAATATTGCATATTGTTTTTACCAGCGACTTTGTTTACGTGGATTTTAGTTTAAATTTCAGGCCACAGTCTACTTGTGTATAAAACATTAAAATTTTACAATTATACATAAAAAAATCAAGTGTCTAACCTCGTTGGAATTAAGTCATATATTTATTTTAAAATTCATTTTTAACCGACTTAATAAAAGGATTATCAATTCGTGCGAATGTTCTTTTTGTTAACGTTTGTTGCTTCAGAACTCTGAAATCAGGGGTTCAATTTCAATTTTTTCTTTCGCTTCGGAACTAGACACTTTCGATTAAGTCCCATATTTTTTTTCCGTAATGATTAAGGTCTGCGGAAGGTTTAATTTTGAAGCCGGTTTATTATTATTTTGTTAAAAAGTATTTATGTATTAGTCCGACATAAAAACAAATTTTTAATTAAATTAAATTTCAACTCTTGAATATAAACATCGTGATAGTAAATTTATGAACAGAAGTGAAATATATTGATTTCAAGCGATCGAAATGCATTTAAGCGATCTAGCTAAGTGCAGCGGGCGATACACGAGGATCATTTGCGTATTCCATCACACTTCAGTTATTAGTAAACAAGTGGATTCAACCGATCGTTCCAATATCAATCGATTCAGTTGTAAAAGCTTTTGGGTTTGTTCACCTACGTGACTTCGTGTTTGTATGTTTTCTGTCTGTGTGTTTGCACTCGTGCGGCCGGTCAATGAACCACAATAAAACGGTTCTCGTTAATTCCGTCCTGCACTGACACATTCAGAGCAATCTTGTTTAAGGTTTACTTTGAGGCCATTTAGTTTTGTTTCGGTAGTTTAATTGTGGCTGAATAAATTGTGACGTTAATACGAAAGTCATTGTGTTTGTGCCAAGTGCGTAAAATTTCTCTTACTATTCGTTTTGGCTGACCGCACCTCGAAGGTTCTACTATAATAATAATGTAATCAATTTAATTACACTCAAAAAACAGTTCATACTAACGCAGTATTTTGATACTGCGAGTTAATTTAAATCATTACGATGTTTGCATTAAATCAAAACATTGCACAACAGCCAAGATAAACTTACATTATTCATTATGATAGGCAATTTTTCTACCCGTAACGTTAACATCATAAATCTGTAAAATAGTAGCGAGGCATCATATAATAATTAGTTACCGCAATAACTCACGCAGACCATTAGACTAGATACGATTGCTACACCGCCCAAAGCCCAAATGCCAGTATTGACGTCATATGGGGCGGCAGTGAGCTAAATATACAACACTTTATGAAATGCTAAGGGCGGAATATATTGCTATTGTATGACCATTTTATGATCTGACCTTTCTGTGAGACGGCTTTCCAAAAGTAGGAACAACCACTGCCAAGATTAGCAAATAGAAACAGGAAATGTCTTTTCGTATCTCGTAATAAACATCGTTTTGTGATCGGATTGAACGCAAATAGTTCGTGCGGTACATTGATGACGTCGATGCGCAGTGCAGAACTATTAAAATAGTTGGGTTAATCCTATAAAGTCTAAATGTTTTCCACGTAATCACAACTGCGTTCCCATTTGTTATTATTTTCGTTTGATTCCAATCCATATTTTATGTGCTCTGCTTCTGATAGTATCTGATAGTATATTTCTGTGCCAACAGTATATCGTTATTATCATTGCGCAACGTATTGCAAATTAAACGTGCATTTGCTATAATCAAATCAGTTAAGAAATAAAGTTAAACGAAAACCTTTATAACATTTCCGTTTATATGTAGTGATATATATCTCAACACAACAAAATTAGATTGCATTGGGATGCGTTCTAAAAGAATCGTTCTATATTAATCATTGGCATTAGTTTGTAGGGCGTCGTTGACGTCATAGGCAACCCAGTCTCGAAATGCACCAGCCCTTTACCACGTGTGACCTACATTGACTTTATTATCTAACACTGCAGACTGATTGAAGCCAGTATGTAATTCACGTGGTGGGTCTTACACTCATACAAGTACTCTTACATAGAACCAACCGAGGTAAGGTTATTGTGTAAGAAAATCTTGCTAACTAAAGAAAGTTAGTTGTTACAGATTTGTTTATATGCCAGTTCGTGAGACTCCGCTGTCTTTCCGTCCGTCCGTCCGTCTGTCACAGGCCTCTATCTTAGGAACCGTAATAGGTAGAACCTTGAAATGTTTACACTTTGCGTATTTCCGTGGCCGCTATACAACAAATACTTTTAGCACCAAGTTAACTCCAAAATGCGATTGACATTTGATTTGAATTATCACATGACACATTGCAGAAATTGTGACGGTATTCCTTAATTCATAATAATGTTTATACTCATTAATTCATAATATAGTCTCGCAATTGGCTGGTTTAATTTTTTATGCGTAAGCCATGCGGGATACTTGATGGTAAGTAGTTACCGCCGCCTATGAACATTTGTAACACCAGAGGAGTCGCTAATTCTCGCCGGCTGTAAAGGGAAAAGGGACGGGATAGGATATAAAGGATGGGAAGAGGGATTCTGGCTCTCAGGCGCACTACCGGAACACCACTAGTCGCTATTGACGGTAGACTCCGGCCTGAGGGTAGTCGCTAGCCAGTGAGGTCACACTATGGGACCTTACCATCAGCAATCGATTTGATACGGACTTCTATAATATAGTAAGCTTCAAAGTATTCACATATATTATTTTAATACGATTGTGATCCGTTTTCTGTGAGTTGTAGGTGTTATAAGAAGTCAGTGAACTTGCGGACGGACGGACAACATTTGTTCAAGACAAAAAATCTTCATGAAGATTAAGATTTTTCATGACCATGAACATTTGTTGCATAGAACTGATAAATCTTCATGCCAAATTTTGTAATATAATATAACTAATGTTATATACCTAGTGTTGTTAAAAAGGTATTGAATTAATTAACTCAAACATTCATACCAAATGCCTGTCCAGTCCAGTTTAAGTTGGACCTTGAAATGGAAGAAAATTTTGAGTGTCTAGCAACGAATCAACAACAATTTTGTTTGCAAATCGTCCATTATTTCGTTCTGAAGTTATTGAATTTCTTCAATTTAATTGGACCTATAATATATACCTTCCATCTTAGTAACGTTTAAACTTAAAAATACAGTATAAAATTCAAATGTATTATTTTTACAAAAACGATGTATTTTATTTTAGGTCTACATGTATTTTTTTGTTAGTAACGCCATTAAAATTTATGTGACTGTCCTCGAATTGGTCAGGCACATTTTTGATAATTTTAATATGTAAAACATATATTCGGTTGGAATAATATGTACACATGTATATGACATTAATGTATGTTTATTTTTTTGCAATATACGTTCAATAGTAACGTAGCCTTACCACCTTTCAAACTTGGAGGCCTACTCCGTTACTACAATCACGAAGTTTCGGAGTACTTACGGACCATTTTGGTTTGCCTGGCCACAAAATTAAACATATTATACTCTCTCAGATGTCTAATATAGTTAATTTTTCGGCAGTCCAACAATAACAGGTAAATGAAAGTACCTCATTGCAAAAGATGGCCAAAATTTCTTCCGAAACTTCGACTTTGTACTAACCGCGTAGACTCCCTGGACATAACATTTGCTGTTGTTACGAGTATAAGCGAGGAAACCACAAAAAGTTCCATGTTTTTTGTCTTAAAGTCGTAATTAAATTTCACTAATATTTACGAAGCTTTTAAAATATAACTAATTAAAGTTTAATTTATTCCCGTTACCGCTCCAGGTTCTTATAAGATTTAAGTTCAATGAATTTTTCAACGAATCCAACTTCAGGAAACAGCCGATGTACAAAATGGATTTTTTATTAGTTCAATTACCGAATACGCTTCATTGGCTAAATACAAACGAGTTGACTTATACTTGAAATTATATACTTTATAACAATAATATGAAGAACTACTATATCATATTACGTAATGTGTGCGTTGTGCGTAAAAAATACTATACCTATATAAGTGAAAGATGCTAAAGGTATTATGTACTTGTGTTATCACACATTTTTACCAGATGGTTGCTAATCAATGACGGGGAGGGGGAGGGGGGAGCAATGTTTAACCAAGGAGGCACCACCACTGAAACTAACGAGAAGAAAAGTTTGCGTTTCTGTGATATGACTTGGTTGTAAAGGATAGTATATAATATACACATGAAAGGTTTGAGATTTACTCATAGTAAGGAATGTAATAATATAATAAAATCTCGAGTATTTCTATTTTCGACACACATATGTATACAAAACGTTTTGAACTTTTAAATAACGTTTCGTTTCCAAGACAATAGGCACCACATGTATCATAAAACTTTTTTACAGCTTGC
Source organism: Hyalothyrus neleus pemphigargyra (assembly GCA_018250315.1). Taxonomy (NCBI): domain Eukaryota; kingdom Metazoa; phylum Arthropoda; class Insecta; order Lepidoptera; family Hesperiidae; genus Hyalothyrus; species Hyalothyrus neleus. The sequence continues at coordinate 3,565 of DWNK01000157.1, read as the reverse complement.
GTATTTTAGATGCTTGCTTGCTGTGGCCGCAGCGTACGCTATTCTGTTTACGTGTATCAGTTTGAACATAAAGGAATTTAATCTCTCGTACTTTGTTTCAAGGTTCAATTTTGAATGTGGAATTGATAGTGGTTGTTTTAATGGGTTTAGAGAATAATTTCGTACCTGCGTACACAAATCAGCTCATAGTTTCACAGAATCGGCCATGTCTGTTTATTGTCTGCGCTGAGGTACAGCAATTACTACCGCAAGTTATTGGTTTTGCAAAATAAGCTACAAATACGCTAAAAGTGACTAAGCTTGATTAATCAAAATTTTGCAAAATACGCCAACTTTTGTTTAATCAAGCTTAGTCACTCATCACTGTATGTCTAACTAATACGTATAAACAGACATTATTAACATCACATCACTTATAATTATACCTAAAATATGATTAAATTGTCTGATCCAGGAAACTGTGATTCACAAAACAATAAATAATTAGTGTATTGCTAATATATGATACAACATAGTATTATTTTTTTTTTGCGATTGATCTGTTTTTTTAATTATAGTAAATATATTATTAAGTGTTATTATTAAGTTAATATAAGTAATCAATATACGTTGTGGCATTAAAACCAACGAAGCTTGTCTGTTCATCTATTTCTTTCTTCTGTTTTCTCTTGACACTTTTACCTTGAAAACCTTAAATCTTTTATTATATTAGAATAAATAATTCCATAAATCTTTGTTTTTTGTATGTATTCTTTGTTTATTTTCTGCCGTACAATAAAGTAGTTACTTACTTAATTGTTTTTGTATTGTATTGTACCATAACAATGCATAAATTACTCCATATAACATCTTAACTATCACTACATTTTATACAATAGGAGTTTTTCTATGAGCGCGAAGTTATTTTTCATACTGCGCGTTTCAGTTTCTAAATAGTGATCGAAGTAAACATTATCTGATACGGAGTACGTCTATAAATTCCGTTAAACATCAAATTACTCGAAACCGCAGATTGGGTTTTTTCTATAGTTTAGAAATAACAAACATGTTTTTGTGAGTGCATTGTTTTCTTTTATCGTATAATTTGATTATCTTATCTGTTAATGGAAACTGCCCATTAAGGTGTTTTGGATCTCATTTATAAACGCTTCACTAAATAAGATATTTGTTTACTGTTTTTTGTGTTTCTTTTTCCATTGTGTTTGAACTGATAAGACTCCGCTATCTGTCGCAGGGCTGTATCTAGGAACCTAGTATCAGTATCTAGTAATAGACAAATACTTCAATAATAACAAATGATAAAAATAATTTGAAGTTAGAACGGCGCGGCGGAAACGTGTTTTTTCGAACGAATTTATTTCAACTTATACACTTTCAGGTAAGTACATTAACAAAACTCTTCTTTTTTGACAAGTTGACCGTGAATGATGTAAGCAGTCAACCAGCTGTTGCAACTGCGCGAGTAAAATAGAATATTATTAACCTGTCAATCTTCATCGTCCTAGATTGCAGTTATGGTGTCCGACGGCTGAAAGATAATTATTTTGGCATAAGCAAGCCAAAACATCATGAAGGAATTCTTATTTTAAACAAAGATATATTGGTAAATTAAAATGATGGATTATTGTTTACAAACATGAATTTAAGAAGAAGACCATGTAAAATTTTGACATATTTATAAAATTACATACATATAAACACTACAAAGATTACGTATGTATGTATGTAGTATGTAACAATTGTTATAGAGGTTATCATTATTTTCATCTTTCAGCAACATCTGCGTAAAATTGATTTAGATGATTAATAATACTTCAAATTTATCATAATATGTTCTGTTGTAACTTTATACGAGACATTTAGACATTGTCATTAAACCACTAACTGTTTTAATTGGGAGGAATAATAACAATGTCTAAAAAACCGGACATGCATGAGTCTTCCTCGCACACGGACATTTTTTTAAATATGTATTGTAGAGTCACTTTGTTTTATTTTTATTATTTATTGTTACCACAAAAATTCATACTATGTGAAAATTTCGAGTGTACCAACAGGTGTGTAATAATTGATCGTAAGATAAAGTCCTGTGACAGACGGATGGCGTAGTCTTAGTAATAGGGTTCCGTTGGCAACTTCTGGGCACGAAACATTAAAAAGGAAGATGTAAAATTTTATTATGACAACTAGGTTGTATTTCTATTCTTTGGTATCGATTAAATTACGTTTACATAAAATTTAAACATTAGTTCTCTCAATGCTGTGGCTTTACATATATTTATAGCCCATGAAAACTGTAATGTTTTGTGTACGATTATTCTATATTCCTAATTTCCTGCTTCGCTAGCCTAACACGATTAACACGTGAAACCGTTTCAACATCAACATGTCTATGCGTATTTATTTTCCCATTAATTTCATAAAATTGGGTTTACATTGCGATCACTTATGTTTATTTTGGCTTTGTTTAGGTACAGATGCATGGATAATGTGTCACAGATAAATTTAATAAGAGTATCAATTATAATTAAAATGATACTTTTTTTTACTAAGTATTATATGGTCAATACAAGATCCTCACCTTGAAACAAATGGTGTTCGATGCTGTCCATGAACTTATCAAGAATGTTGTTCACTGCTGTCCGTGAACTTATCAAGGTTGTAACGAATATTACATTAAGGGAAGCCAATTAACAATAGTATCTACAAATATATTACGCAACAAAACAACCTCAAACTAGAGCGAATTGTTGGTACTTTGACGACATTATAAATTGGCTTAAAGGCTACCTTGTGTAAAATAAATACGATGCAGATGGTCGTACTCGAACAAACACTGTCGTAGTAACGTCGTAAGTCTCGTAACCAGGCTGTGAAGTGTCAAGGTTGTGCCAAGAAGACTGCCTTAGTGACGTCAATGTACGTCACAATCATCGATCGTCTAGAAAACGTCTGATGTTCTATCGACATAAATTTATTATGACGCAGGCGACCTCCCTTTTCGACCTTTAAGCTCAATGCTTTACAACGAGGAACTAGCAGGTTCCGGGATTTAATCATAATAAAAAGTGATAAGAAAGTTACTATCTTCTTATGACATTTCACGTGTCTCACATGCAAATTTGCAAGCTCGTTGTATTATCAGAACCGCGGTTTCCCACTCTGGAGGTTCGGTTTTGAATTACTCTGATTTTTTACCGTGCGTATTATGTATTCATTAATAGATACTTGATTTATAACAGAATAACATATATGTATATCTGCGAGTTAAACAAGAACATTCCCGTACTATCAGTTCTGGTCTGCGATGTCGATTACGGCCTTGATACAAAAATTGGTACAGCATCATCATGAAATTCAGAAAAACAAGATGATGCAAAGAGCAGTCTGGGCAAGTTTGCATTAAACATAATTGGAGCCAGAATCTCAGACAAACAAAAACGTCACAATTCCTGTTTATCAAATTGCGTTGCAGTACATTCCGTTTTGACGTGACGATGCGAATTGCGCACCAGAATTGCACGTAGTACTGAATACCGCTATTCTACTGAATGGGATTAGAAGC
>DWNK01000156.1:0-13894 GCA_018250315.1 Hyalothyrus neleus pemphigargyra | reverse complement strand
TCAAATCTAGGCGTACTAGATCAAAATATTTCAACTCAAATTCGGCAATCTATATGACCCCATTTTTGGTTCCCTAGATCGAATACAGGAAAAAAAAAGAAAATATAAAACTATACTTTTTATATATATGATGTTTTGAGTTGCAACAGATTTAATCGAGGGATATGTTGCCAATGTGTTACATCTGGACTATTTAGCAACCTGGTGGTAAAATAATTATTTAAATCGGTTCAGTACGTCTAGAGTTTATCGATTACAAAGAAACAAATCAACAAATGTATGAGAACGAAAAACTTAAAACCACCGACCTCAGAAATAAGAAATATATTTCGATCGAAACAAGGTATTTAAGATTGATTACTTCGATTATGTAAAACGGAATGTCATAAATACATCTAATATTAAACTGTCTAGTTAGTTAAAGTAATGAGAAGCTAGTTTTTTAGGTGTTTATGTAACGGTAGCATAAAGTGATTACGCGTCGATGTGAGTGGCTATCTTTATTCAAACACCGCTGACGCATGCGACGATTCATTTGTTGTAATTGGATACGAAACGTCGCAAGATATTGAAGCCTTGCTTCTGTTTTCAGGCGTCACTGCCAGTCTAAATTCAGATCTAAACAGTCCGTTAGAGAGTTCAATTTCGTTTGTAGGAGAAGTGAAATTTATCTTTTTCTAGCATGTCTCAGCACCTCGAATGAGTAATTGTTCTGCAAGAATCCGGCTATTGAATAATCGGTGCTACTTCTTTTTTTAATTAATTGTCGCGGGTGTTTTTAATTTGTTCGCTTCTCCCGACATTGATTTTATGCAAAAGGTTTAGAAATATTCTTCTTTCTTTTCTTATTTGTAAATTTTTTCTTTCTTTGGTAGTTTAGTATATTCAACAAATAATGCGACAATTTATTTGTATAAAATGACCAGAAACCTGTATGACACAGTATTAAGAAAGAGAGTAAATCATAATTTTATATTATCTTCTAAATAATCTAGTATTAAAATTACCCATTCCGCCAATCCTGTTTGAATACTTGTCTCCTTACCTGAAAACAAAGAAAAAAAATATTAACATTGGATGAAAACTACTTAAAGATATGTTTATTTCACACCCGACTCGTGGTCAATTTATTATATCTTATATATTATATCTTTGCTGGTGGTAAGCTCCCATCGTGTGAGCTGACCGGCTAGCGGCCAATAGCGCCTTATCGTGTTCCGGTAGTGCGCCTGCTCTCAGTCCCTTTTCCCGCCCTTCTAATCCTTATTCCCATCACGTCCCTTTTCCCTTCAAAGCCGGCGAGCATTGGTGACTCCTCTGTTGCAAATGTTCATAGGCGGCGATGACTACTTACCAACAGGTATCTCGCCTGCCTCTTCGTTTGGCTATTACATAAAAAATATATCTATTGTTCTACATGCTAGTTGTGTCATATAAACTATATAAGTGTATGAACGCTCTTTCTGTACATTCTGAGAAGATTATATAATTTTCGATGGTTTAATATTTCTAGAGATGTTATCGTAGTAGCTGATAAGATTTTGTCACATGACAAGTAATCTGTGGAATAAGTAGATACCGATCATCGCAGCATCCGAGCGAAATAAAAATAAATTCTATCTATAGATAATCATAATGGACATTTTACGAATAGATAATATAAAAAAATACTTTCTATTTCGATAGCAAGCACTGAGACACCATTATGAACACGATTAAGAGCTCAAATTTATTTAAAATTCAGGTACAATATATTACTTAATTTATAATGTAATTTTCGTACATTTTTTCTATATCCAATAAGCGAACGAGCATGCAAACGATATATTTTGCAATTACTGCCCATGGACATCTGTAGGTATTCAACTTAATATATTTATCACGTTATGTATATTAACAACAGAACGAATATATTGGTTTCAATGCGGTGTTAATTTTATTTTCTCGATTTAATATTTTACTTGTAGTATCAAATCCAGTACATTTAGTTATTTTAGTTTTACTTAATTATTAAGATTGATAGCTTAAAAAGTTAACTATAAGCAACGTTTGCTGGTGGTAAGGTCCTATCGTGTGACCTGACTGGCTAGTGACCATCCTCAGGTCGGAGTCTACCGTCAATAGCGAGTTGTGTTCCGGTAGTGCGCCTGAGAGCCAGAGATCCTTTTCCCACCCTTCCCATCCTTTATATCCTATCCCGCCCCTTTTTCCTTTAAAGCCAGCGAGCATTAGCGACTCCTCTGGTGTTGCAAATGTTCATAGGCGGAGGTGACTAATTACCATCAGGGATATCGGCTGCCTCAACGTTTGGCTTACAAATAAAAAACGTATATCAACTCCAACACATGTCTCCAATATGTGCCTACTCCAACTTTAGTACATCGTCACGCCCAAAATTAGTGTGACCGTTACAACGAGACAAGGCGCGAATAATAATACCATTGTACTACAATATCAACACATGGCATCCCTCCCACAGACTAATGTGAGCAGCTTATCTTTATTAAAATTGCTTATTCGCTGTATTTTCATTATCAGTATTTAAAAATATTTCGGATAATGTTCTTAATTAAAAAGTGGAACAGCAAACTGATGTTACCTGTTTAAGATTAAAAATTCAACATGAAACGGTGTTGCGTGTTGGTCTAAGACTTAGACACTAATAACCACGACTAAGTACCACGAAAATAGCAATATTGGGTTTGTCATGAAATTTCACACATACTATTAGTGGACGAATTGGATCCATTGCTAGAACCAGCCCTAAAAAAAAGGCCCCGGAAAAGGACCCCGATGTATAATTTAATAAAGACGCGTGCAGAAGTTGGTTCACGATAAAAAAAAATCGAATTGATAACTTCCTCCTTTTTGGAAGTCGGTTAATATAGGAACAAAAGCAGGTAGACGCACGTAGAGGCACGCCGACACATTACATTATCAGAAGTGGCTCAAGTACTGGAATTTCTGCATGTGATAACGCTGATATGATAACACGCTCTCTCTGTTGCACTACTGACCGATACAGGTTTCCTATAATATAGGTGTTAGACAAAAAAAGATAAAATTTATAAAAGCACTTTTTTAAATTGAAAAATTTAATAATTAAGTCAGGTCGCAACTTTGTAACATAATCTGACATTTATAAACCATAAACTCTTACTTGTACTACAGCATATAATAGCAACGAATTTATTTAAAAAAAAACTATAAGGAGAAATTGCATGCCAATTTATGCAAACAAGCCCTCTTTTTGTTTTTGTTTCTGTCACGTGTCATTTCTATTTCTTATCAATTCAATACCTGCAAGTTATGACAAATATGAGTACGTGCGGGTAGACATATACATATATCGCAGTGGGAATAGTCTCACCGATAATGTATCGCGTAATCTTGTTTATAAGGTGATAAGTGTGTTTTGATATATTTTTTGTCTCAGAAATATTTCGTATTACTGAAATAGTAACAACCTAAAAACAATAATTTACTAAATTATACATATTTTCTGATAATCCTTTATTTTGTTTTAATTACAAATTAATAGAAACTTAAACAGATGTACACATTTTTTAGATACATTTTGTGTTACTCAAAGACTAGGAATAGGTAGGTAGGCAACTTTGGCAATGAATAATAGATAGGTATACCTAAGTATGAAAATGTGTCTGTGTTGTCTTACGAGTAATGCCTAAACCTAATTACCAATTACTTATCATGATATGAATATACATATAAATATTGAGAAACTGTACCAGTCTACAATAACAACAGAGGTATAAATAGAACTGATCCAAATAAAGATATTAACACAAGAGAAAATCAAATCACAACAAGTAGTCAATACAAATCAGCTTTCACATATCACGCAAATTGTAATATACCCGACAGTCTGGTTAGTATATGACTACATATTGTAATTTAAAAATGAAAGAATATAAATCAAATTGTAACTAGTCAGTCATTAAAGTTCCTATGAACCCGACTACCAAATTAGATTGGACGTGTAATCATATAGAAAATCAACCAATCATAATTAAGTTTGAATCGGGAGCACCATAACATGCATAATTGTTGGCTTCGAGGTATATAAATGTATCCATTACAAATTTAGTAGGTCGTGTATTTCGTATTACTTTCAATAATTGTTGTCTGGTTACTTTTAAAAACTTCTGTAACCCGTGTCTCTTTATGTCCCGCGTGTCTATTTATCGTGTTACCGAATAATGCAAACTATATCCAAAATATATCCAAACACCACACACAATGAAAATATATGTAGGTACAAAATGAAAATAAGCAGAATGCAATTATGCATTTGCATTAATGAATGAGTTACGAATAATCTAAATCTGCGATAAGGAATAAGACTAGGTGGTTAAGAAGTAATAATATTTATTTATTTAATCTCCACAAATTACATGTTACAGTGATATTATAGAACAAGGAACTTAGTTTAACACGATTACAATTTGTGGGGAATCTGGAGCCTAAACTTAGCCGAGGCCTGTATCTAGAAGTAGAACAATTTAAAATATCTCTGGAATTATTAGTTTACGTGACAATACTCATTAAACTTTGGCAATGATTATCTTAAATGCAAGTTAAACAACTGCGATTGCAAATTGCATACAAAATGCTCATTTAACAAGTAATTTATTTAGGATTTTTTTCCATTGCGCGCAATATGGTGTGATATATTTATATAGGATACACAGGCTATTTATCGTGAGAGCATAAAATATCTTGATTGCCCTATATTATGTTGATTTCTGGCTATATTGAACCGCGTATTTGTAGTTTCATAACGGTGATTATGTTAAAATTAAAAGATTTTACTATGTTCCTATATTGAAGATGAACACAATACGTACCACTGAAAATGCTCAACAAACTTCCATTACAGGATTCCATAAAATCTAACATTTACAAACAATGCCCTTGCGCAACTTCGTAAGGTCAATTTATCGATTTCGCTGAATAACCTCTCATCGTCGGCACAAAACCTGTAGGTTGTTGTGATGATGCAACGATGCATGTGCACAATCTCAAATCGAACGATGTTATATTATCACAGGCTTTAGTTTATTTTGTCGCATGAGTGGAGTCACGTAAGCGTTGTATATACTCGAAGCAATACTTTCCAATGAGTGAGCTATTTGTTTATTAAACGGCTTATTGTTTGCTTATAGCACAACCATTCCGTCATAAGTATGTTTGTAAATAAAACAGGTGCAAAGAAAAATATAAATAAAAGGAAATGATATTTAAATTCTTATTCCTTAAAATGATTAATGCTTCTGATTCTAATAAATCATATATCTTTTTTAGCGTTAATAGGATCCATGTGTGATAATTGCAAAGTACTTAAAACTAGTACTTAAAAAGCTGTCTGTGGAGGCCAAACTATTGTTTAACAATCCAGTACTTGACTAACTAAGTTACGTAAAACTTAGTTTGGTTTATAAATATAACATTGGTTTGCAGATGACAATTCACATGATTCACATAAATGACAAACATTTAATTAATTTAATAATCAACATCATAATTGCGACATTTATTCAATTTCAAACAATGTGTTACGTGATACTGAAATATTTGTTGCAGTCTTTGCATAGCATCCTGTTCCTAGGGAAAACGGGTCAGTTATAAATACGGTGGCAGTCCAATTACATGCATGTTCGCTACACTCGGTTGCAATTCGGCAAAGAGCATGCGGTAGTGCATTCATTGAAAATGATCTTCTTTCAAAGAGAATAAAGATGGAGATATTTTAAAAAGAACTTAATCAAAAGATCTTCTTTCAAAAGGAAACGTTTGAATGGAGATAATGGAACAGAAAGCATGAAAATAACAAAATACACTGACGTTACTAATTTGTACTATAATAGTAAATGGCATCCTTCAATTTTTAATGAATAGTAATATTTTGTCATGAACTAGAAAAGAAAAAGATACAAAATAAATACTTGTAACTATGTAAGTGTAATTTATGTTTTTTACCGAAATCCTTATTACGTTTTTAATTTCTAGGTCAGCGTGACTTAATCCTTATCATTCTGAAAGAAGATCCGAGCCCAGATAAAGCGTATCAACAATGAAAGGAAATTAATAAAGCGATACTAATACTAATGATAAATTTCCTAAACGTATAGATATATTATATAAAGTAAAAAAAGAGAATGTGAAAATCATACCTGTAAGAAAGGTGCTAAGTATATACGACAGTGTCAAAAAGATCATAGTAATAGGTAAACAAACAAAACAGGCGCGAGAGCACGACTATTCCCAGAAAGGAAGCTAGCGCCCATTAACGCTTCCTCCCAGGGACACGAGGACGGACGTCGCTGCGTTACATCACATGTATTCAAATTTACGCTTTGATGTCAACCTCATGAGAAATATTTTAATATTTGACTATATAGTTAAAACTGGTTTTCGAAGAATTCTGAAAGTTTGATTTTTAATAATAAATATTTCCGTACAGCGATTCAATTGTATTGAACTTCGGGGTTAATAGAGCATAATTTAAAACGAACAACATAATTAAATTTCCTGATTTTAAATATATCAACTTTATTTTGTCGATTAATTACAAGAACAAACAAATCGAATGATATTATGTGTAAATGGTATCGGAAGTTCAAACCCATTAAAAGTCTTGTAATTACTTCTCAATTATGAGACTTTAAATAATTCTAATATCCTGTACCTAAATCTAATTCAATATTTTAAGAATGTCGACATAGGTTAGCCCAAGACCAATGGTGGACGACATTTATTTCATCAATTCATTCGTTAAAGGAACACAGAGTTCTCTGGAGCTTTCTAATTACTTCAAATGTTGTGTGTTTGAATTTATGGTGTTTTTATTTGACATCGCGTGTGTAGAATCGCATCGTGTAAGCCTTACTCCACTGGATTTAAGTTTATTTTCATTTGAAACACTAGTATTTCAACAGGAGCGTTAGGGCCTTTAATGAACAAGTCCTTTTCAGTTAAAGTAGCAAGGTTGAATAGGTCAGGGTGAACGACCTGTGTGTTGGCCCTAACTGAACTAGTTTATAGGAGCATCGCACGCGACTGTTGTTAAAGCTTAAAGCTTCTAACACAATGGTAATTAGTATTGTCCATTCATTATCGAAACATCGTCAATAAAGGCGTAGGCTGGTCTTATTTATATGCCTTTAATTAATATAGTTCTTTTTGGTCAGTCTTTATTGTTCTTATTCAAATTAGTCGTAAGCTTTCTATATATTTAAATCAGTGAAGCAGTCTTCAGGTGTGGCAACGCATTCACTTAAGGACTCATACAAAGTATTATTGAGTCTGACATCAAATTTTTAATCGAACATGATTCATTCTAGAAATGTGTGAGATAAAACCAGTATTTTCAACCAAGGAGCCAATCCTTGGTAGAAAAATACTGATTATTTATTACCATTGGCGAAAAAAAAAACCAAAGTATTGAACGCGGTAGTCAGTTCACGGTAATTCTTATTATATGCATTCCAACTACACCGGCTAATGAATTAGGTGCTTTAGACGACCTAGACTTCATTAAGTAATTACTTGGCAACAGAATTTTTCGCTTCGTGACTTTCACTAATGACCAAGCCCCAAGCGTTTATAATTTCAATTATACTTCCACACTTTTTATTTTTACTATTAACATTTTCATTCCACGCAAAAGCCTTAATTTTAGAAATTTCACTGTTTATTCTAAAAATACTCTCTGGTAATCAATTTCTCATAGTAGTAGAAACGTGTCAATAGATTTTTAGTATGAATGAATGAATGGATGGATGTCATAACTTGAAGTTTAATTTGTTATATATACAGATAATTAAACCAACACGTTTGAAGCATATAATGATAAAGAATCCACTACGAAAGTTTTTAAGTGTAATTTTACCCTTAGCTATAAAAATAATGTAGTCAAAAACAATGATTTTGCAATTAAAGCCATTATAAACAAATTAAAAAGCAACACATTTAGATTACAATTCAGATAATGCAGATAATTTGAGAAGTGTGGCGATAATTTGACATAAGCAAAGCTAGGGTAAGGTGTTTTGGTTTAAATCATTACAGACAGCGATAGAATTTTAATATTCGTAGGATTAAAATACTGAAATACGGCGGCATTTTTTTTTACATCATGTAAAATATCGACGAACATACATTTAAAAACAATCTTACTTTCGGATTATTTAAAAGTATTAGATTATGCTTACATATGCTAACTTAGGACGTTTGCGTTATATAATCTAAGTATTATTTACTATGAAACTAAATAAACACTGGCCAACTACAGTAAAAAATTAGATTGGTATGTTTTAATACCTCGTAGATGATGTGTACCTATTAAAATTTTTCTTACTATGCCATAAATTTTAATAATTCCGAGAAAAAAAAAATTTAACCAACATAGGACGTAAATATCATCATTACAACAAACAAAAATACTTACAAAAGCATACAGCGCAATGAGGAGTATGAATGAATAATTAAAACACGTTTATATCACCACAATGAACTATTTTTACCGAAGTCAACAGACTCATTATTCGTAAGATTACGTTTACGTATCCTACTCCCACTATACCACTATAGGATGCGTTCAGATGTGTGTCTATGTGAGTGTGATGAATGAAATCGGGATGTACCAATTCCTTGCCAAATATATTATTATAAATACATACTAATACATACTAATACATAATGGGAAAGTAATTCTGTCTGTCTTATCTGTTACGCTTGCACGTCAAATTACTGGACTGTAATGAAATTTAATATGAAGATAGTTTGAAGTATGACGTGAACATAGGCGGCTACTTTTTTCAATTAAATCTATTACTATTAAATCTATCCCTATGAAGAATAAATAGTCAAAATCATGTAGTTCAAGCAGACGAAGCCTCATGACCCATGGGTTACCTTCACATGGGTCATGATCAATGTCGTTTGCCGTACTACACATGTTCTCATATTCATCCGTTTTAAATCAACCTGAATGGAGCACAAGTGTATAATTACATCGTGTACTATACTTAGAACAATCGCAAAAACCGCAGCGAAGGGCACGTAATCGCTAATAACTTAATCATAGCACGATGTGAACAAAGTACCGAACCCTATTTGTTGCAATTTTGTTTCATGGTGTACCATTATGTGGATTGTATGATTAAGAACATTTGGTTGAAAATTTATTACTGTATAGAGGTAGGAAAAGTGCATACTCTGTCTCCCTAATGTTAAACGGTGGCAAACTCATTATGAGGTAGCTATGTGTAGCGGCTCTGTGGGACGATGTGATGGTTTCCACCACAGCTGTGGGAGGAGATTGCGCTGTACGAGAATTTATAGCAAAATATTGCAACGTAGTGTAGCTATGTAAGGTTTATCTAACGAATAGAGTCTGTTTAGTAGCTCTCGCAAACATCGCACACGTTCTTTCATCGCGTTCCTACACATACCTCGCTCGCGTCCCGCTGCATTTTTTTGTATGAAGGACTAAGACTAGTGTACATGGAACACTCTTAACTTCGAAAGAGGCTGTCAAGAGCACAAGATCTTCATTTGAACAACTACAGACATCAATGTAGCGCTGCTAAAACAAGTGCCACTGAGGATACGATGACACCATCTCAAGGGACCGTAAAAAATACGTCATCCTTATTTTAAAAATAACAAAATTCGCTCACGCTCCTAACTTGCGCCACACGCGCCCACACCCCACACCTGTACCGCACGTGGACTTGCGTGTCGTGTACAAAGGGACACGCCTGCAATATCACGCTATACGTGTACACCGTAAACGATATACAGTGCTACTAATGTATCTATATGGTAGTCATGCGGATCGCCGCTGCGGCCTACGTCCAATGCGCTGACAGCAATGGTAACAGCAATGATCGTAGTTGTATGGGTTTCAGTCTCTTGCAATATGCATTTAAGGCACAGATACAGCTATGATTATGAAGCAATATTATTTTTTTACATAGTTACCCTAAAGTGGACGAGAGAATTGTGTAACTTTGTTACGAAACTGCTTTAAAACAATCTTCAGATAAGAACGACAACATCCCGTGTGAAGTGAGAGTGGTGGTGGTTAAGGTTGAAGAGTTCTTTCAATAAATACTAGAAATATTATAATTCTTAATATGGAATTACACATGAATCGCAATACTCGTAGACCCATGACGGAAGCCGCAGTGGCCGCACCAGAGCATAACTATAAAGCTTTTTAGGGCACGTTATCGCACAAGAAATATAGGACATTGTTTCAACCGTACCTTTTTTGTATCCCACATGTGTATATTTTATGGTCTACGTGGCATTATATTTCAAGTAGGTAATTGGATAAAAAATAAAAAAAAACTAATATCAAAGGATAAAACCATTGTCAAGGTAACGATGAAGTAAGTGCAGATGTTGCTGTATTATAATGTGACGGATATGATAAATAATAATTGTAAAAGTGGCAATACATTTCTGTAAATGGTTTTAGAGAACATAATATTGACCGAATATTAAGGGATGGTGGTAAACTTTTTGTTAAATTAGGTACTATTCAGACGGTAGACTGACGACATCAATTGGCTTGACTTAACAGTCTATAGCACGGAACAGAAGAGGACACTGATATGTCGAAACGATAAAGAAGATATGATACGAAACGATAAAGTAGATATGTAATAGACCATACAACTATCTTGTTCTTTGTTGCAACATGTTTAATACACTTTAATGTTTATTACAGATACATTTTTACTTTATAGAAGCCTTAACAAAATTGGGGCTAATAAAAATAAAAATCTTCCCCCTGGTCACAACTCGTGACGGTGAGTACCACGCCCCACCGTGGCGCCCTCTCTGAGTACTTGTCAACGTTGATTTACCACGCGGAGGGTATTCCGTTTTCTGGGTCAGCGTACAAATTGTCATGACACAACATACTGACATCTATAAGCTTGATGAGGCAATGGCGTATACGAATCCGCATTTGGAACATCGTGAGTTTGATATATACAAAACTTATACTTAATATCTATTTCGATTGGTACCATCTGGCTGAAATATGAATGTGAATATCAATTATTAAATCCAATTTAGGGTCGTATGAACCATAAACTTCTTATATATCTTGTATAAATTAAATTTGTGGAATGAATACAATACAATTTATTTTTGTTTTTTTAAACCCAAACAAAGCGTCTTTCCGCAAAACTAGGATTTATGCCATATATTTATTACAAATGTCAGTCGTCACTTAATTGCTAAGTAACTCTACACCCTAGTAGTTACAAGAAAATTCCATTAAATCGCCTTGATTTTATCAACGAGGGCAAAAATAAGTTTTAGTAACTCTATTCCGCCCGTTTGTCCAAAAACCGATAATTAGGCAGAAGCGATTATTTCTTGATTTCATGGGGCCTCTATTTTACGCTCCCTTCTAGTGAGTGAGTGAACCGCCTATTACGATCCGTTTTTAATTATTGTCACGCTATTATATCCTACAAATATGTAATACAAATTATAAATCGATACTACTTCGACCAATTCGGTTTAATTTCAAAAATGTAGCCGCACAGAAAAATAACGTGGTACATGTTTCAGAATTTAAATTTCATTCCTCTTCTAGAAGGTAATTTAATTGTAAGGAAATCATAGGTTTGCTATCAACTACTAATTAATTAATACAAATTTAACCTACAAGTATGAAACGTGTCATTGTGAAACTAATAATTTATAGCCTGTGGATTTCTCAATGAAATCAAATATAATTGTTGTCGAAGAAAGAGCGACAGAGAACGAAGTAAGTAGCACTAAGTAATTGTAAGCCATTTAATCTTATAAACGACGATGCCGCGCAAGCATTATTCACAATGATTCATGAGCAAATTTCGTAATTTCCACAGATGTTAATATTAACCAAATTGAATAATTAATCAGAATTTAACTTGAAATGACACTAAGAACTGTAACAACACATTTATCTTGGCTTTACAATAGGTTTACAATTTTAGATACTGATAAATTGTCATCGTTTTAAATGTAAAGATGTATACATCCATACTAATATTATAAATGCGCAAGAAACTCCGTCAGTCTGTCTGTCTGTATGTCTGTTACGCTCTCACGGCCAAACTGCTGGACCGAATGTAATGAAATTTAATATGGAGATAGGTTGAAGGATGACGATGAAGATAGGCATGTTTTGTTAAAATATATTCAGAACCGGGAAAATAGTTAAATCGTGTATTTCACGCGGGCGACGCCGCAGGCGGAAAGCTACCTAGTATTACATAAATTCGCGCCAAATATAATGTTAAAATTTTATTATGCTAGAAATATTTCAAGATATAAGTAAAGTATAAAAAATCCCGTACATCCTAAGCTACCTCTAAGGGTTGTAGAGACCTCAAGTGCAGATAATACGAGGATAATGTATAATGTCCCTCTCGGGCACGGCCCGCGCGACCGGTTAGACGTCGACAAGATGGTGTACTCGACTGTCCTCGTTTACCTTGCCTTGCTTATGTCTCGTATTGTTTGTGTACACACTTAATTTTTTACTTTGAAACTGAAACTACTGCGGAAATAAAAAACCTACAACCGAGTAATTTATTTATAAAAAATACAACTCAAGTTTTTATTTCGCCGCCGTCTAAATTTAAATACAGAGGCTTACAATGTATTTTTTGTCCAATGTCATCGTATCACAACGAGAATAAATTTGTAACCGACGATAAAGTTTGAAGCGCGTTGAAGTCTTCGCTTTGATAGCGCGATTGCGAGCTTTTTACCATTCAAATCGTCGGTAACCATTTATCAAGGCTCGCGCATAAAGAAAGCGTTGTAAATGAGCCGAAAGGAGATAATATACAAAGCATCAGTCATAAAAACGTCGGAAGAAAGTTGCCCAACGTCGAAAGCGGTCTCACGAGATCGGAATTTTGGTCGGTCTGACACAGAGCGGGCGCGCCCACCTGCTAACCACACCACACCTGAACCAAAAGTGTGTCAGCAACGACTGACTCTTCGAACTCGACGATCGATCGTCGGAACTTTCACATTACCTTAAATTAACACTCGACTGAGCGCTCGCACTGATACGTCTAAACTATAACATGCATATTGGTTCCAGTCCGAGTTGTGCTGGAAGACTAAAAAATGAAGGCACAAACCTTTTGCACGCCGCGGGGCGTTCCAAATCAGAAATCCGGTTATGCACTATCAGGGGTTGGGGTTAACGCACGAGCACTGCTCTGTATCACTAACTCACCACACTAGAGTCACTAGAGCCGCATTGTTAGCAGCCGGTGCGGTCGCGACGGCCGCCAGGTCACCACTGAAGGCTTTCTTCGAGACGACACGCGCGGGCGCAGGTAAGAATGGGTCTACGTCGTTGCACACATCCACACCGTTACCTGTCTCTGTGTGTCCTCAGTCGGCCAGCGACTCGGCGCGGCGTTGCTTCTTATTATTATTTTAATAATATAATTGTCCTAAATCAGCGAGGTTTCTGTTACGTCAAAGCACCGTTTATTAATTTAAAAATTTGAGGTACAAAAAATGTAGAACAAAAGATAGTGTCTCGGGATTTTCCCTCCAAGTTTGAGAAGTTTAAGTGGATTGCTCGGCAACCTTATGATTTTTTCAGGCAAATCAAGAAGCATGACGAGAGGCAAACTTCTTAATAAAAGTTTCCGGAGCTTTTATCTGGCACACCACAAAGTCGTAAAGGACGACGTCGCATGCTTACATTCTTAATGATAAAAGACCCAAATGCAGGAGACAACGGAACGACATTACGTCTGCCTCTGACGTGACATTTGAACTCCAGCTCCTCTGAAACTTTTATCATGATAACGTGAGACATTTGCATTGT
>DWNK01000155.1:0-13901 GCA_018250315.1 Hyalothyrus neleus pemphigargyra | reverse complement strand
TTGTTGTACACTACAAATTATACTATTATACTTCAGGCTTCTACTTTACTTCTTGTGAAGTTTTCAAGAAAATATCAGTGTTTGATATAAATATTTCGTGGAGGTCATTAGATTTGCTACCGAAAAAGCGTATATCTGGAAATATTCTCTGAATCTTATACGTATACTTTTTTATTTATAGAGATAAAATCAATGAGTAACTCTCTTTTACATCGACTTTCAAACGTCAGCATACCTACTACTACTCAGATGCACTATGCAACACTACAAGTCGATTTGATTTGATTGACGGTAGACTCTGGCCTGAGGGTGGTCGCTAGCCAGTCGGTCACACGATAAGACTTTATCACTTGCATTAAAAGATAGAAATAGTGTGGTATATTGCCTCAAACATCGGAACAGATGAGTCGAGTGTAGGTACAGAGTTAATAAAATCAATGAATGGATAGATAGACAATATTAATATTCATATAGTGGGAAGGAGGAACATCTTAATAACCTTATGCTGGGTATGTACCCTAAAGGAATAATCTAATCTACCCTCAAAGTCCTAGTTAATAGTCACCGGCGGCGTAACAGACCGGCCTCTTTGACATGGTAATGGGTCTATAGCGACACGTCTACTAGTCCAATTCAGTTCATCATACGCTACACACCTCGCCGCCCCTGATTATGTGGAGTGACGGACACGACCTTCATACCGATGTAGCAGTGGCCGACAAAGGCTCTTTGATGTTTGTTTTCGACAAATGTGTAGGTAGGTCGGCGTTGGTGCTTTGGCGCGTAACGCAAAGGCGACGTTGCGTGAATATTTTTGACGGTAGTTTAAATTGACGACCCATTAGTGGAAATTCGACCGTAATTTGCGCGAGTCACATTGCACATTAAAGGTTCCGTACAGCCAAATAATGTTTGAACTAAACTAATTTTAAATAATGAGTGGTATCATTTTGTTATATTTTTATTTTGCTATAGTGGAGATAGTAATACGCAATCTGTAAAATTTTCAAGTGTATTAAGGTTCGTAAGATAGAGCCCTGTGACAGACGAACGGAAGGGCTAACAGCGGAACCACATTAATAGGGTTCCGTTGGCACCCTTTGGATTTTGGGAACCCCAGCTAGATTTATGATTTTCTTGGTATCTATATTGCTGCAGATTATATGGAGTCACGTTTTCTTACATGTACCAAGTTCGCCTTTAACCGACGTATTAAACTCGTGAACGATATGGAGTTACTTCTTTTTTGGTAATAAATAGGGCAACGCGCACCTCAAACATACAAATGATTGGATTTTATAAAAATAAATCCACCAAACCCGTTTGAAATATGCGGTTACCTATTCTTAAATATGATTTTAATAAATATCTTGTTATCTTCTGATGTTGTGCAACGATAAGAAAGCTATCGTAGATACAAGCACAATAAACTCGTTTAATATAAAGTTTCTGAAATTCGATAGGATGCTTGTGTATTTTATGGAAGTCGCTAAGTCCAGTCGCACTTGAATTGCAATTTGTAGGTTTGTACTTTATATGAGACATATTTATTACTAGTTGGTGAGATATTATGCTCTTGAAAACTGAAAGATGCTGTGTCCTTTAAAAAATATAAAAAAAAAATTGAAGATATTTCCATAAACATTATTTTAATGTGTTTTAAAGTTACAGTTTTCTTGATATTTCACTATAACATTGGAACCATATTTTTTTACTTGTATCATACATTTTTAGTTAACGCTTTTAGAGGAAAAAACTTGGAACTCACAACATATAAGCGTACAATCCTAAAACCGCATGGTTTTAAGCTTAAAATATTTGGAAACAATAGCAAAATCGTATTGTACTTTAAACAAATAAACGATATCAGTTCGCTTCGTACATTGGATAAACAACACGAATCGCTGCGGTTAGCAAGCCTTTCTAGGTTTGTTAAGCCTTCGTACTATGTTGTCTATATGCTAAAAGAAATGTTTAATCTGTTTTTAACTTTTAATTTTGCTGCTTCTCAAAATCTTCTCTGCTTTAAGTATAAATGTTCATTAGAGTCTTTGTGACGACTACTTAAGTCCTCTGGAGTTGCAACGCATCTGTGATCGACATCCTCAAGTAGCTATTCCTGCCCTATGGAGTTAGTGACGGATGTCCATAAGCGACAGTAACTAAGTACGTTTGCTCCTTTAATATCATAACGCTGACAATTTTATGCAGATAGCAGATATCAGTTTCTTCCACCACAAGAATACAATAAATAGCAATACAAGTGCTCCCTTGTCACCGTAACGTTTTTTGGCTCCCAGGATACCGTGTTAGCCAGATGCTCGCTACTTGGCTCCGCTGCGCAGATGTTGCATACGATATCACCGCATTTGTTGGCAAACAATATTTAGTTGTATGCAGATAAAATATGACATGTTTTCAAAGTTGCTATAATTTTTCAAACACGTTATATTTTTGTCCTATGCGAAGGTGTAAATATTTTGCCTATTGCTTAAGCAATATAATGAGCACGTTCAAGAATCAATAACGTTAGAACAATGTTGGCTGACTCTGAAATGTTTTCGTAGAATAATTACTAATGTTGCGACCTCGGATATTCGTAATTGAATTTCGTCTAAGTTTGTTTCGTTTTGTCCTAAACTCAAATACTTATACTCTTGATCTCCTACTGATTGGTCTTACAGTTTCCATTAATATTTTGTATGTTTACGAAAATGTATAACATACTATCTTTAACTTAGGTTATTTGCAAAATAATTTTGTCTTTTTCTTTTAAACTAGTAAAAACTTAAAAAAACCTTAGCAGAACGCAAACTCATTCATAAAGTCGTAAGAAGACTTTGTGTTAATAGTCTCGTCGTTTACTTAACACTGGTTTTGTTGTAGTTATCCTGGCGGATACTATCGTTGGTTTAATGAGAACAGTAATACAGTTACCCGTTCCGTTAAATCCAGTAGAAAACGGGTAAACTTCTTCTTCGACCTTTGGCAGTCTTTAGTACTTTAGTTAGACAATGTCCAGAAGTCTGCAAATTTATTTTGTTTGTTTATTTTATAATACATTGTATAGTTACGAATTGAGGGCAAATTCTATGGTCCCGTACCAAGCTCATGTTAATATAATATTTTGGAGATTGTATGCATGTTACACACTAATATCACTTGCCTTTTCAATGAATATCGTAAAACATATATCAACATAGTTTTGTATCATCAACTCCATTTTGTGTGCTACTCTTCAAGATCCATTACATCGCGCTGCTTCACAAAACATGTGTTATCTTTTAAATAACGTGACATGACTTGATGATGTTGAGGGCAACTTTATTCCTTATCATTAAATCCGTTTCATGCCATATGTGACGCAGTGGTCAGCTGCGGCGGATTACTCCGATCGCACCGATATTTCCAGCAATCGAAATTCCCCGCTCCCGTGCACTGCCGAATGCCACATCGCTCAAACGGGAAATGAACAGCTATTCAAGGGAATTGGCTGCCAAAAATGCTTCTACGCTAACGCTAACGAACGACACGTCGCAACTGTATGTTTTATCATTTGTCATTGACGCATAGATAAACTGGATATTCATAAAAACTAAACGTAAACTAGATATTCTCTTAAAAGTCCTTGAAAAGAGTACAAGCATTAAAAAAGTGCGCAATAAGGTCCTCGTAAAACAAATACAATTGAAATAGGGTGCTGTTTCTGATGAAAAATTCAGATACATGTACACGTGCATACGCCCGAGCGCACCTTATCACACAACACACAGCCGATTGATTACTATTCCGAAAATATCTATTTATAATGGTTATCGCATCTAGTATGCACGTCTACAACAAATATAACTCTTCGCAAATCGGACCGAAATTGATTCTTTTGTAGAAAATCTTAATTTTCATACCGGAAAATTAACAAGAAAGGTTTTACGGTAATAATGGAATGAGCAGCTCTCGTATCTTTCTTAATTTAAATTTTTATCTCTTTAGAAATAATTATCTCAGTGGCGTTATTCTGCTTTCTGCTTGAAATTGCCGTAAAATGGACGTTAACTGTAAAAGTACATTTGGTTTTATTTTATTTTTGCTATGCAAATGTGCTGCAGTTCTAAATACCTCTCGGCCCAGGTACGGGGGAGAAAATACTGTTCACTGCTGCAGGCAACAAAGGACTTTCAATTTATTTTAATTTCTGTATATACACGGATTATTTGTTTTAATTTTAGCACCATTAAAATACGTACACACGAATTACATACGAGTAAAACTATGTATTCCGAAACTACTGGCATATTATGCTAGTAGTTTCGGCTAATAGTTTTATGTAACACTTCTTATGGTACCAATAAGTTCTTCGTACTTCCGACTTCTTCGATCGCCTTTATTACTAATCATATTAGTCGGTATCTTCGACAATAGACTGTTACAAATTCGTAGTGGTTTGATAGATATTAAAATTTTTATGATCATATTTTTATGACAATACATTTTTTATGTTATCGAGTTTTCATGGCACCTGATGTTACGGAGCCGTCGCAACTCAAAGTCTTGGTACTATAACTTGGTACTATGGTATAAACAAGACTGAGTTCTTATATTGTATATATATTTTTCTCTGTTTTACTACCCTTTGGGACTGAGTCGCACGTCAGTCGTGCCAACTACCATACCTCATGAACTTAAGGCCGGTTACCGTCGGAGGATTTTTATACTGTTAAAATGTTTACTAATTGTCATTTGTTTTCAATACTTATAAGTATATCTATATTTTAGTCAATAATTTAATCATCAGCGTCGACGGAAATGAATTGCCAAATGCAATGTGAATGACGAATTTTAATGAAGATAAATTGCTGTTTATGTGGAGCGCCGCACTTGTCACCGCACATCATTATGATTGATCATGATGATGATTTGTTTATCATTAACTTGTATTTGTGAATAAGTAATGATGAGTTAATTGTATATTGTTCACTTTTTTATCGCTTTACTCTTCAGAGGTATTGCCTTCGTTTTTATATATTTTATGAAAGAACGTAAATGCTTTTTATAATTTCTGTTTCCCTGTATGTGGTCGTGGGAGGTACACGATTAAATATAATTGTTGTAGAACGATTTTCAAGGATAAAAGCTAACCTTTTGATAACCCTTGTGGTACACTAATCGCCATGTCGGCCTGTCACCACAGAGAGTTCCGCGTTGATTATTCCGGACGTGATGAAATTCTGCCTGTCTCGGGTACTTGTCTTTTCCCACAAGCATCATGTTTACCCTTGTTTAACGGATCAGCCGTTTCCGGGATAAGGCCACAAAGATAATAAGTACTGTAATTATTATTACAAATAAACTTACAATTATTTTGCTGGTGGTAAGTCGTGTGACTTGCCTGGCTAGCGACCAACAGCAACCGGAGTTTAACATCAATAGCGATGAGTCGTGTTCCGGTAGTGCCCCTGAGAGCCAGAGTCCCTCTTCCCACCCTTCCCATCCTTTATATCTTATCCCGTCCTTTTTCCTTTTAAAGCCGGCGAGCATTAGCGACTGCTCTGGTGTTGCAAATGTACATAGGCGGCGATGACCTTACCAACAGGTATCCCGCCTGGCTCTTTGTTTGGCTTATACATAAAAAAAAAAACAATTATGGGTTGATCAATGAATGAACTTCCCCTTCGCTTGTTGCAGGCCCTACTCCAAGCTCACGACGTGGTCGCGCGCGAGGTATACGGCGAGGAGTCGTTGCGCGCTTCGCCACCGCCGGTCAACGGGCGGGCGCCTCAGCAGTCCGCCGACGAGGAGGAGGACACCGAGCCCGAGTTCGAGAACGTGACGAGGGTGCGCCTCGTGCAGTTCCAGAAGAATACCGATGAGCCGATGGTATGGTTCTTGCAGAATTACTTCCAGGTGGTAGTACTGGTTCGATCGTTGACCAAACCACTACCAAAAGTACTTGGTATGAAGCAATTATTCCGTTTCTGGAAATGGATGTGGAGTGACGATCTAAGTCCGCAGGAGTAGCAAATGATCTGTGGTCGATTTCAGGTAGGAAGACTGAAGGAAACGAAAAGGAACTTTTCCACGATGAAAACGATGAGCCGATGTTATTATAATTCCTTTTAAAATTTTAGGTAGTAGAACTCTTTTTAGCTTTGTATCTGAAGCGGTTTCTACAAATATTTTTATATCGCTGTTTTGGTTCGTGATCAGGAGAAACGAGAACTTGGTATACCTATGTGGTAAAACTCTCCAGGATTGTTTTTATCGGAAACATATTATGTCTCTCTATTAAAATGTTCTTGCTTTCAAATTGTTTCCTTGTATGAAGGATGTTCCTAAGTTTGAGAACTTTACTAATTAGCGCGTCGTACTGTTTTGGAAAAAATGATGATAGATAACTAGAAGTGCTTGCATTTCGACTGCCTCTTATTTTTGACAATCCGATAAATAAATGGATTTATAGTATTCTTTATTCTAAGACATGTTTTTCTCTCAACAAAACATTACCGAAACCAAACTTCAACATAAGTTCTCAGATAAAATTAATGCTGACACGTTGGAACTTACAAGATTGAAAAATTCTTCGTGTTTGCGGATAAGCAAACTTATATTGGCGGTAGAAAAACATATTACAGTTTTATTTCTTTGGCTTATTTTTCAGATGTTGAAACTTTCACTTTTACAAGAAGTTTACGTATTACATTTAAAAAGTAATGCGAGTAGGAAGAGATATATAGGAAAATATTATAAAACTCACGTTGTTGAAAATTTGTTAAAATTGATGGATTATTGTTTTTATTTAAAAAATGAAATTAAAAATTAACTTTTAAAAATGAATTTATGCAAAATATAAATACCTATAGAAATTATAATAATATCAAAAATAATGCTTTGGTAATTTGTGTTATTGAACTTTTAGGATTAATGAATTTCCACTGAAAAATTGCAGCTTTTAGAAGCTTAATGCAACGTAAAATTAATGAATCGAAATGGAAAATTACACAATCAAATATTAAAGCGGTTTGAGTGCAAAATCACATTTGCAATAGTTCCGCGAATTTTCGATGGAAGAACGGAAGCCTGTGTTGAATTAGCATTTTGCTATTCCATTTCATATTCAAGCTAATTAGCATGACCTCCCTAAAACCCGAGCTACACACATTTTTCTGTTTCCATTCTGTTTATCTACAAAATTTAACATCCTGCATAGTAGTGTCTGTCTGATATCTGCGTATTACATATATAGATTTTAAATAATCTGTATATGTTGTATTTTATTTAATTCTACCGTCCATCGAATTGAACTGAATACAAAAATATTTTAATGAGCAATTGTTTCTATGCTATTTGTTTTCAACCGACTTCTTTTTTCTTTAGTTAAACACTAAGCGCAAGCAGATAATGTCCTACATGTCAAATCAGTATGTTGGAACAAGCTATCAATGATATTATTTACAAAGAGATTTTTTTCATTTTTAGTTTTATTAACTTTTATTAATCAGTAAATGACAATTTCATAGTTCGTCTGTTCACGCCTTAGGCGGCATTTGCGCCGATGTATTCTAGCTGTAACAAGTCTGATTACGCATCAAAGTTACGAGAGATGCTCCAACTAACGTAATTAGTCCTCATTTATGGCCGTTTCAAATGCTTTGCTTCAAATAGAACTTCTGCACTTATTACAGTTAAATACGATGTTTGTAAATATGTGACGAGAACTGTAAGACACTCTTGACACTCTTGTCTTTCCAGGGCATAACTCTCAAGATAGCTGACGATGGGCGTTGCATCGTGGCGCGGATCATGCACGGCGGGATGATACATCGGCAGGCAACGCTGCACGTCGGTGATGAGATACGGGAGATCAACGGAACCCCCGTTGCTAACCAATCGGTCGCGCAGCTCCAAAGGATGCTGGTATAAGATTTGTTGTAGACAAGCCTGCTATTAAGGAAATGAATTTTATAGCCAATGTTAACATTGAAGATGACGGTATATTTTAATGCTTCATATATGAGGAATTCAAGGAAATCGGTGAATGTAAAACCAGCTTCTGAGATATTTAATTTTAGTGGTAACACTGTAGCAATAGCTGAGTCAAATTCGAATTGTATTCCAAATTGGTGATTGAATGCTCTATTTACTTCACGTCGCAAGCCAATCAGTTTCGGAGCCAGAGAATGTTGCCAAGTCAATCAGCCGTGAAGATTCTAGAGTATTCTACTGTCAGGTCTCTATTCCACCAACTTATGAAATAATACTACATTTGTATAGAAAAATGAGGAGATAATGCGTGAATGATTGAGATATGTCTTGCTAAAAATCTAGGAGCAAAAAAATAATAGTATCAATAGCGAAAGTGACAGAAAATTTGTTTTTTTGTTTATGTATTTTTTATAAAATCCTTGTTCTAATCGTTTTTATATACAAGTCGTTGTTATACAAGATATTAGAACATAGGGAAGATATTAGTAACTAAAAGTATGAGAAAGAACATATAAATCTACACATTTTAGATTTTCGCTTGACTATTTTCTCACTGTAAAAGTATGAAGCCACATTTTTGTTTGCTATATCGAAAACACCACTTTAAAGTTCCCTCGTGAAATAAAAAGTTCATATTGATGCAGGTCTATCTATCGTTGCCGCCACTAGAGTGCGGAGTGTTCTAGAGCGGAAAACGCTCCAATCGTACCGTCTTTCAGGATTCAATAAAAATTCTTCCGCGTGTCCTGTTTACGGGACGCGAGTACGGTTGTAAGTGCCGACGTGGCACGATTTATAGTGTGCACACCTACTCGATATTTCGTAAGTCATATAAAAAGCGACTTTAACGTCCATAAAAATACATGTATCGATAACTATGTATAGTAAACCGTGAGTAACATTAATTAGGTCAACGACTTTGCGGCTATGTCATTTTTTGTAGAAGAAGGTATTATTTTGCATAGTCGATTAAGAAAGTTGAGATAGTCAACGGATTTCTTGATTATGTGTGATTTCATCATATTTTGCTCCAACTTTTAAGGCTGTATATAACTTTCTAAATCTTCTTGATAAAATTGATGCGGGTCTATTTGTCGATGCTGCCGTGGAAGATTGCGAAGTTTCACAATATAAGCGGAAAACACTCCTATTACACTTTTTTCTATAAAACTTGTTTGGTGTATTAACAAAAAAAGTAGGATATTTCCTTATAATTTATATCGTGTAAATTCTACAAGCCTTATGGAACATAGTTTTAAGCCACTGCTTAAAATAAATGCGAATAAAAAATGTTCCACTTAGAGACGAGTAGGTAAGTGATAGATTTATGGTTCTCGTTATTTTTAAGGAACAGTTTTTTCTGCATATACTGTTTTACTCATAGTTCTTTCTTTCATCATTTGTTTATCGCAACATTTTTGATGATGTAAGTATTTACGTGTCCTACACGACCTTGATAGGACCAGACTCATAGCAATATTTCATTGTCACCCTTGTTGTTTTTGTGAATCAGCTATCAATAAAATAGATAAAGTCTGGCCCAGGCATCTTCCCTGTCATTTATTAGCTTGTTATTGCATACCGTTGGAGCGACCGTTTTGCATTTAGTGATCTAACTAGTGATAGTAATTTTATAGTCCAATTTACAGCTTCCTTTATGAACATAACTAATCGTCTAATTTGGAACGCAATCTACGTGATCCTCTGTAATTTATACGGGATTATCAAGTTTCCGATTAGGTTGGTTATGTTCATGACAATATATTTACAGCGCGAGGCACGTGGATCAGTTACATTCAAGATTGTACCATCGTACCGGTCAGCACCACCACCATGCGAGGTAATGAATATATTTAAATTTAAATTTGTTTCTTAGAACCCCAATATAATAACTATCTAGAGATCTGTGTCTGTTAAAGGAATGCTAGTGTTTTGAATTTGCTAATCCCTTTTTAAATATAGCAACTGTGACTACGCTAATAACAGAGAGTGTTTTGATGTAGATACAGATACTTTCAATGTTACTTATTTGACTGTTTGAAATAGATGTGTGATACTAACTCGTGCTTTTGAACTTAAAGGAGTTGACCAACGTTTGAACGTAGTGGTTTTTAATCAAAGTCGACAAGCGCACATAAATTATCAAAACTACTAATGCTTGTCCTAAAAGCATAAACTAATTGGTTGTGTAAAGCTAAAAATAAACTTGTACTTTTTTGTCTTAACTAGCTATTCCGGATTAAGCCTTCGCCCGTGCTAGTAAGTAGCGATTACCAGAGCCGTTGCTACTTTATGTTGTGTTTATATTATCATGTTTATGATGTTTATTTTTATGTTGTGTTGTTTATTGTCACCCGGGCATGGCCGCGCGTCCCCGCGTTGTTCCCGTTTCTGTGCGCTTGTTGTTCTTTATCGTTGCATCATTACCATATAATCATAAGCTTATCATGTCATTCTGCATTCATTTTGTTTTCTGTTTCTGTACGGTGTTCCATATATACTCGTATATAGATGTCATCCTCTTGAATTGCTGCGTTTTAGCGTGATTTTTAAGTAACCTCAAGTCTATTGCCTCATAAGCCTCTAGAAATAACATGCCTTCTGCTAGACCGCTCAGCCTGAATCTTTTTTGGGAAATGGGTATTTATTAGAACAGTACATAAAACCTAACAATAATCTAAATACATAACTGTAAGTAAGTAAAAATAATATTTAAACAAACACAAAAACTGAAAAACACAATAATATCATTATTAAAGAGTTTCCGTTTTTGACCTCAATATTTTTTCATGAACATAAGCTTAGCATTCATTGCATGACACATATAGAAAAATAGTAATGTTATTGACGGCCTTTCAGATATTTGTAAGAGCGCAATTTGATTATGATCCATTAGAAGATGAGTTGATACCATGCGCTCAGGCTGGAATCGCCTTCAACACTGGAGACATTTTGCAGGTGAGATTTAAGAATTTAATGTATACAATATAAAATTTACAAATTGGCATTCATTACTTTATTTTTTACTATTTAAAAAGATAATGAATTATCAATTGCTTAATCGGTGAAGAAAAATATTATAAGGGAAACATGTAGATTTCCTTCCTTATAATTTAGTCTATATAGTGTTCTCTAACGTGTGTGAAGAAGTGAAGTATACCTTGAGCATCAACGTCGTAAAATGTGGCCTTTTAACTCCTTAAAAGGGATATTCATACTCAGACAGAAATAGTAACGGGTTTTTGTTGATGGTGGTGTCTAAATTTATTGAGTGTTATGAATTCCAGATTTGTTTTAGTCTGTTTAGGCAGCAATATTTACAAAAATCTATGGTAAATTTCAGATTATAAGCAAGGACGATTCACACTGGTGGCAAGCTCGCAAGGATGCATCTGGGGGCTCAGCAGGACTTATCCCAAGTCCAGAGTTGCAGGAATGGCGTGCTGCTTGTGCCGCTGCAGAAAGATCTAATACCGATCAAGGTTAATTTAAATACAAAGAACACATAGAATTTTCCTTAATGTGCGATTGTGGTTTGTGATTATGTCGTTCATGTGGTGACATTACATTTAGAATCGTGTTTGATTTTCAGATTTGACTTGCATTCCCGACGTTTATCAGTAATGTCTCAAGGACATAAAACCCTTGTTCCCATTGATGAATGTTTATTGTGAATTAACATTAGAATGAGTTTATCGCTCAAACTCGAATTTTTAGAACATAGTAGCTGTATGTATACATTGGCTTACAGCATTACATATTATTTGTAAGCATCACATTATTGCGCAAATCAATGGCAACAAAAAATATTTGACCGCGTATTAAAATTGTGGATTTATATTTATCGTCATTCCAACGACTTTCGCTTGTAAATGGTTGTGGTATTTGGAACATCTGCTTTTAAGTGGCAATCATTTAAAGGAATCTGAATACACATACGTTGAAAGTTAAAATTCTAGAAAAGGAATACCATCAACATATTGAATAATTGTAATGCGATAAAACATTAGTTTTATGGGTAAAAATAGATGGAAACGTATTCAGCTTTCATGAATTCGTCGGTGAACAAAATATGCTTGATATTTTTCTTTTAGAAATTGATGTTCAGATAGTTATGTAGATCCGTATGATTTCCATGACTGCTTCAAATAAGCCTATCCACATATTGATGTTGTATTAGGATGTATTGTTTCTGTTTTATTATTTTTATAGAAATTGTTTGATCCCGACCGTTTTATACACATTTAAGTATATCATATTGAAAAATGTTGCGTAGGCACTAGTATATACGATTATTATTTTCTTATATTATATATATTTTTTCTTGGTGAGTTTATTCCTTTTCTTTTTATGGTTATTTTCCGTCTATGTTTCTATTAAAATATGTAACGTTTGGTATTTATCAATGTTTTAAAAATATTTTTCTTTAAGATAATATTATTTTCTAATTTACATTCATTAACATAACCTGTTTTGCTTTCAAACAATTTCACTTTTGGATGAATCTGCAGTCGGTATGTAAAAATGCTTTTTATTATTTACGTATTTGTGTGATCATATCTCCCGTACCTCAGTAATTCTATATTATCAATTTGATCACAAATGTAATGTTATCTGCATGGTGTAATGCCAATATAAACCCAGTAACAAGATCTTTTATATTATACAAAAAGATCTAACCCAAATATTATGTCGTCTAATTGAGAAGACAGTTTGATTAGATTATCCAATATTGTAAATTCATAGCAGTGAATCGTGAATGACAAACAAAGTATAGAAATACTTAATGTAATCTAGGTAAAGGTGATCGTTTGGAAGATGTTTTGCCTAATATCGTTATTAATATGTATAATATGAAAGAAAGTTATCTTACTCATATATTCAAATTAATTTTTTTTCATACATAAAAAATAATAATTTAAACAGTTGATTTAATTACAATTATTAATTCTCATTTCTCGGAAATCCAGACTATAAGTTAAATATTCTGGAGAAATATTTGGCAAACCATTACCAACATCTTGTGTTCCCCCACCTATTAACCAAGTAGTACTCCATACCATGCCATATACATTTGCGTATTGCGTTTGCATGAACCGTGTTGTGAATTGTTGTGCGGCTAGGAGCTGAAGGGTGCGTGTCGCATACAGACGGGTGTGAGAATACAGGTAAGTGAATTTTGTCACCATTAACATTAACGTGTTCTATATTTCTCACCAAATCTCCCAAAAATGTGTGCCCTAATACGTGCTGAAATTTATTATGTGCGTGCAATTGGGTTTTGTTATTTTAGAGCGATTATTAGTAGCGATTTTGAGTATACCTAACACCTTTAATGTATAGTTCGTTCCGTGTATCAAGTATTGTAGAATGATTGCTTCTAGATTGGGTTTTTGCAATCATAAATTGATATCAACTGTGTGTATTATAAGGTCTTCGATACGTTCCATCAAAACGGAATTGTATATAGTCGGCTTTTTGATATGCTTTTATAAAATATGTATTTGTCAATGAGTATTTCATGTCTTTAATACAATATGGAATTGTAATAGATATCTTTGAAACTTTTAAAACACTAAATACCTATCTTTACTTTTATTCGTACTTACTATTTTCATCAATTTTCCTCTCATTAGGTTAAATTACGTGCGTTCTACTTTTATTGTGTACGTCTTCACAAAATTTTAACTTGAAATTTATTTGTTTTAACTTTTGAAACCTCCTTTGAAAGCTTGTTCACTAGGATTAAGAATGAATACAGAATTTTAATAAGCAACTACTTACGCTTATTTAATATTCATTAGTCTAATGGTTTCTCTTGTGCTTTCATGAAAATTTATGAACTGAAACTAAGGTTTGAGCTTTAAGAAACAACGCATTATATTAAAATTTTACTGAGTTTTCTATCAGTGTATTTGAAT
>DWNK01000154.1:0-13912 GCA_018250315.1 Hyalothyrus neleus pemphigargyra | reverse complement strand
AGACAGATTTTACATTGGAACTTATGTTGCGGATCGAGTTACGTGGTCGGTCTGCAGATAACACCACGCCAGATAATTGTCACGCAGAAAACACAACGGTAATACATCATTTTGTAAACAGGGAAAAACGGGGCTTTCAGCTACGCGTGACGCAACAAATAAAAGCCTACTTAATACACAAACCCGCTATAAATTTATTCCTCGTAGTATCTCTTTAATGCCGAGCCCGTGACATTGCGTACATATGCGTAACATTTAGTTCGAACTCAGCAAATATACAAAAGGATATGCTTATAGGTAATAAGGTATGATATATATTCAGGGATTTTCGTTTGTGTTAAGCTTTGCTTTATAATACGTCTAACGAAAAGGCAAGCGTGTTAAATGATGGTAAGGAGTCACAGCCGTCTGTGAACATTTGCATATTGCATGTGGCATGCCTGCGTTGCCAATGCTCGCCGGCTTTCAATGTAATAAAGGCACGAGATGAAAGCCTGAAGTTTTTCTGATCTGCCTCCCCTGGTGTTGCAAACGTCGATAGGCGGCGGTGACTAATTGACGTTAGCTAGCCGTTGCGACACCAAAAAGACCCAGAAAATCTTCAGGCTTCCATCTTATGTCTTTATTTCCGAACCGAAAAAATTTAAAGCCGGCGAGCATTGGCGACGCTGGTATATCGCATGCAATATATGCAAAAAATGATCATAGACGGTGACATTTAACTCACTTGCCACTTCATTCGGCTTACATAAAAAAACCCATGTGTACTTTTTTCTATAAAATCCATATGATTTTACAGAATAAAGTATGGATATTCTAGTACAATTGGAATCTTTACCAGCTGAAGTATTCCAAACATGGAAGTGAAATTGGACCGTGTGCTACATTAATTAATTCTCACCCTTACGATCGAATCGTAGTCACTGGGCGTCCTTTATCCCTGGATTATACCCAATCTACTAAAACTTTAGTTCTGAGGATGCAGATAATATCTAAAGTCCATCTGACACTCGGATGTTTAAATCAACCCGTCGTAGATTAGTTAGTTTAGAGTCCAGTCAGTTTAAGCCATTAATGTACAATATTTGCTGTACATTAATGTTTGTTATTACACCCTAGCTTCCCGCCCGCCCGGTAAAAAAAAGCATAGGCATACTAATATATTATGATTCTGAGATGAAATTCATGAAATAGGTTTCGTAATTTTAAATGGTTTTAAACAGTAATTAACTTAATATTTAAGTGACTTCTCGTATTCAGGTAGTGCGCCTGAGAATCAGATTCGATTTTCTCACCCTTCACATCCTCTTGCGCCTCTGTCGGCATATCTTCGGAGCCTGTGGGTTCTCAAAACGTTCTTGCTTCCGGTAAGTATGGCGTCACTAGACCTGCATCTTGTCTCGATAGACGTGGACATGCATCGTAAATCCCATCTTTTCATTTACTACCAGCGAGTTACTGGCGATTTCTCTGCAGTTGCAAATATTCATAGACGACTGTGACTACTGAAGAGGCCCATATCATAGCGCTCGGGAAATTTCTGAAACTAATAGTCATTCCATATCTTACTCATCAACACGAGTTAAGTTGATGTGGATGGAATATCGTCCTTCGGCGAACGGTGCGTTGAAGGAATGGGGTCATGGGCACCACATAAAACAGTTCGGAGCACTTATCACCACCATCGTAAAGGTGGTAGAATACACAAAGAAAGCCGATGTTCCTCCGCAAGCTTGAGGGCTCTAACAAGGTCCGTATGGTCCGTATATTTCGTTACAAATGGATTGAGTTAATAATCCACCGCACCAGCCTAGAAATGCGAACATAATGAGTATTAGGAGTAGAAAAGTATTGTTGTTATTTATTAGTGTGGTGAAATGTTACAAGAAATGGATGTAATATGACCATACAGTGTAGGTATATTTCCCTCGGTGTGCAAGTCCGACACGCACTTGGCCGGATTTATTCACAAGTAAACATACTTAACGAAAATTAACTATTATTTCGTTTACTAAATTTGGAATATAATGGCATCATGCTATGATCACCTGACCTGTTCAGCTAATGCAGAAATATTAGAGATCATTCTTTTTGACTGCAATGATTTGTTTCTTAATACCTTGATATACATAATCCATTTTCCTTGTCCAATGTATGAGTCGCCAGATAAAGTATACAGCTATATAGTCAACCTTATAGACCCGGGCAGCATAAATACGGATCATTGAGTGAACTTTAATAAGCCAACCTTTTTGTAAGAGGTAAAAATAGATGGTATTTAAATTTCTTAGCCAAATTTTTTCCTATTTTGTCCAATAATCTTTTTAGGTTTCCGTACCCAAAGGGTGCTAACGGAACCCTAAACTAAGTAAGCAGGGTAGTTAAGTAGTTAAGAGGCAGACGTGCGAGGGCAGACGTTGTTGACGATTGTATGCGACCTGTACATATAACGTTTTTTTCGAAGATGATATTATATACTTGCTTATAGGCGTGTACTTACTAAAACTTCCATTTACTATTTCAATTCACACATATCAATTATTGTAAAATTGTTTAGATGGATTAACGAATATTTAAATCTTTATAATCTTAAAATGTATTATTTATCAATATTCTTTAACCTAAGTGTAATCGCGAGCAGAAGCTAGTCCTACAAAAAAACGATTCAAGCTTTACAAAATATATTTGGCGTAAAAAGAAGTCAAGCATAGAATTACCCCATAGCGCATAAGCATTAGCGCATAGAAATACCCCCGTGACTGATCAGATAAGAAAAAAATTGCTGGTAGTAAGCTCCCATCGTGTGGCTAGCGACCACCCTCAGCCGGAGTCTACCATCAATAGTGATTTATCGTGTTCGGGTTATGCGCCTAAGAGCTAGAGTTCCCCTTCCCATCCATTCCGTCCCTTTTCCCTTCAAAGCCAGTCGAGCATTGGCCAATCCTCTGATGTTGCAAAGGGTTGTAGACAGCGGTAATTACTTATCATCAGGTATCTCACCTTCCTCTTCGTTTGGCTAATACATATAAAAAAAGAAAAAAACCTTAATTTATGTTTCATGTTCATTTTAATAACAAAAAAACCTGAACATCATTGCACCTGTTTCAGATGTTTATGGACATTAGGTATGGTCAGATGTTTAGGTCATTGTGGACATCCCAGGGTCCATCGGGCTTATACGGGGGTATCATATCAACTTTTATACCACCACCGAGGGAGGCGTGGGAAGAGGGATTCTGGCTTTTAGGAACACTACCGGAAGACAGTACTGACAAGTGGCTATTGACGGTAGACTCCAGCCTGAGAGTGGTCGCTAGCCAGTCAGGTCACACGATGGAACCTTACCACCAACAAATTGGTGATGTCGCAGATGGAAGTTGTGGAAGGAAGAAGGAGTTACAATTCAATATCCTTATCCGGTGTCAGATAGTAGTGATAATAGTAGGAAAATCTACCACGCCGTCCTCCAACCCGGTATCTGATCGCGTTCCGAACCGGTTGAAAATTAAGGAAAAAAATGTAAAAATTACAATTTGTAATTGCCACCGTAGGTCTATACAAAATAAATGATTTTGAATTTGTAAATGAGGCCTTGGCTGTGGACCATAATGCGTCGACGGTATCACCTGGAAAAGGCGTGGAGAATGTTCACACGGTGTTCCCGCGTGCTTTTCACGACGTGCCTACCGACGAGAATAGGTTCTAAGCAGGTAAACGCTCCACTTGTGTCTGTAGTCTGTAGGTCTGTTGCACTTTCACGGCCAAAGTACTGCACCGAATGTAATGAAATTTAATATGGAGAAATTTTGAAGTATGACGATAAACATAGGCTACTTTTTTTTCAAAAGTTCACACCAGCGAAGCCACGGTCAAAAAACTAGTTCATAATAATTGACGTTTAGAGAAACAGAAACTGTGTACGGCACATTTAACATTCTAATAAGCCACCTGCCTGCCTGCCACATCTGAATCAACAACTAAACGAATATTTTGGGA
Organism: Hyalothyrus neleus pemphigargyra; assembly: GCA_018250315.1. Lineage (NCBI taxonomy): Eukaryota > Metazoa > Arthropoda > Insecta > Lepidoptera > Hesperiidae > Hyalothyrus > Hyalothyrus neleus. The sequence goes on along the minus strand of DWNK01000154.1, from coordinate 9,916 downwards.
AACAATTAAGACATTTTAATTAATTTAAGTAATACCGCGATCTGTATTTAAAAACGTATCTTTTACTTCCATTTAGCCAGGCGCCAGGGTTGTATGTATATATCACAAAACATTGCATATTCCACGATCCATGCGGTCGTGGAATATGCAATGTTTCTGATAAAAACATTTCTACTACTCATTAAAAGATTAATAAACAATTTGTGAGGTTACTCTGATAAAATCAAATCCAATTGGATCTTAATAAGAAAATAACCCATAATATCTAAGGCAATTTTTTTAATGGTTCTTTTGGTCGTCGACATTACTGAGCCTCTTTTATTTCTCTTATTACTTCATTTTTAAGTTAATTTTTCGATTCATTAGATTACAATAGACCCGTAAAATCTAACAGTGGGATAAAACAATTTTGATATTGCCACACTTGTAACCGGAAATGACTCCTTTCTTCCGAATCCAGCTCAAAGAAAAATCATTTCTCGTTCATTCTGTTGGAGTCTTTCTCGGATAATACACGCTATCCGTGGTGAGTGTCTGAAGAAATAGTTAAGTGCAGTGCAAATTCCCAGTGTCTAAACCTCAATTACCAAAGAATTTGGTGTTAGTATCTTAATTTTTGTTTCAACATCCCACAATTCGGCCCTTTGTTATTTCCAAATTAATGATGTTTATAACGTTATCATGGTGTAATCGAAAGGATAATTTCTGTTCCTTATGTTCAGTTGTTTCATTTGAGTAATTTTGTCTTCAATATTATTTGATTTATTATTTCTTTTGTTTTAGATTGTTTCGGTGTGTTATAATGTTTCCAAGTTCAAAAAGTACACTTGCTTACGCGTCATACTTTCGCACAGACCGGCACATGCCACCACGTGGTTGTGATTCATCTTGTTTTTATTTCTCCACTTACTTGCATTATTTTTTTTTGCATTTGTGATGTGTGTTTTTCGATATTCTCTTGATTTTCTCCGTAATTTATTTATTTTTCCCTGTAAATCCGTAATGGCTGACATCCATTGTGAAATGTCAAGATAGGGCGAGGCGGCCATGCGGCCGCCATATTGCCGGCCGCGTATCCATGCATGAGGCTACGACCTTGTGAATGTGCATCACGATACCCTGTTGTGTATTTTGATAATTTAACTTTAATAATAACAGATTTATTTTTTTCCTTTTTAGACTAACCAAAAATGGGCAAGGAAAAGACTCACATTAACATTGTCGTCATCGGACACGTCGATTCCGGCAAGTCCACCACCACCGGTCACTTGATCTACAAATGTGGTGGTATCGACAAACGTACCATCGAGAAGTTCGAGAAGGAGGCCCAAGAAATGGGCAAGGGTTCCTTCAAATACGCCTGGGTATTGGACAAACTGAAGGCTGAGCGTGAACGTGGTATCACAATTGATATTGCTCTGTGGAAGTTCGAGACCGCTAAATACTATGTCACCATCATCGATGCTCCCGGACACAGAGATTTCATCAAGAACATGATCACTGGAACCTCTCAAGCTGACTGCGCCGTACTGATCGTCGCCGCCGGTACTGGTGAGTTTGAAGCTGGTATCTCCAAGAACGGTCAGACTCTTGAGCATGCCCTCCTTGCCTTCACACTTGGTGTCAAGCAGCTGATCGTGGGTGTCAACAAAATGGACTCCACTGAGCCTCCATACAGTGAACCCCGTTTCGAAGAAATCAAAAAGGAAGTGTCTTCTTACATCAAGAAGATCGGTTACAACCCAGCTGCTGTCGCTTTCGTACCCATTTCTGGCTGGCACGGAGACAACATGTTGGAGCCATCTACCAAGATGCCTTGGTTCAAGGGATGGAACGTTGAGCGTAAGGAAGGTAAGGCCGAAGGCAAGTGCCTCATTGAGGCTTTGGACGCCATCCTGCCTCCCGCTCGTCCCACAGACAAGCCCCTCCGTCTTCCCCTGCAGGACGTCTACAAAATCGGTGGTATTGGTACAGTGCCCGTAGGCAGAGTTGAAACTGGTGTCCTCAAGCCTGGTACCATTGTTGTATTTGCCCCCGCCAACATCATCACTGAAGTAAAATCTGTAGAAATGCACCACGAAGCTCTCCAAGAGGCTGTGCCTGGAGACAATGTTGGTTTCAACGTAAAGAACGTATCTGTCAAGGAATTGCGTCGTGGGTATGTCGCTGGTGACTCCAAGAACAACCCACCCAAGGGTGCCGCTGACTTCACTGCACAGGTCATCGTCCTCAACCACCCTGGTCAAATTTCAAACGGTTACACACCTGTATTGGATTGCCACACTGCTCACATTGCCTGCAAGTTCGCAGAAATCAAAGAGAAGGTTGACCGTCGTACTGGTAAATCTACTGAGGATAATCCTAAATCGATCAAGTCTGGTGATGCTGCCATTGTTAACCTAGTTCCCTCCAAGCCACTGTGTGTGGAATCCTTCCAGGAGTTCCCACCTCTTGGTCGTTTCGCCGTGCGAGACATGAGGCAGACTGTCGCTGTCGGTGTCATCAAGGCTGTCAACTTCAAGGAAGCTGGAGGTGGCAAGGTCACCAAAGCCGCTGAAAAGGCCACTAAGGGCAAAAAGTAGCTAGCACTGTTAACAGCACAATTCTTCATCCAACTGCGATACTTCATTCACCGCAAGGTGTTCCGAAGGAAAGAAAGGCTACAAACTCATTCCTTTTCTATATTTTTTACAAGGCTTATACTGTAACATTATTTTATAATTTATAAGGTTATACATATATCTGAAATATTTTGTTACGACTGCAACTAAAATGTAAATTCATAGAATAAAGTAGCCTCCAGTAAAATGTAATTTTATTTATCCCATATCCCAAAAATTAGGACAGCATAGAAATGCATGAGCATCCTTGTAATAATTTTTGCATAAATAATAAATTCATCATAAATTCCTAATTCAAATAATATTAGGAAATCTTTACAACCGTTTGAAACTGAATTAGATTGATAAGCACAATAAAATTTTAATTTGTTGCATCTGTGATGATTTACAATATTAAATTATAAATATTATAATGCAACATTGTTAGTTTGTCTTGTTCAACAAAAATTTTATACTGAAGAATAAATAATTTACTTTTTGTATTAACTGCTTAAACAAATTTTAATCTTCAAATAAACTACCAAATTTTGATATCAATTCAAATTTACTACTTGATACTGGTTTACTACCATTTGTACAAGTTATAATCTGCAAAAAAATTACAGTTAATTATTATTTATTATCCTGATAGGCAAGTCTAGTTTTTATGATTCTATAGCCAAATGGTTGTGTATCGAAGCCATTACTTGCAGTGCAATACCCCCTCCAAATGGTCCAATTTGATTGGCCAATTTTGTTGTCCATGGATAGCTTCAGCTCAATCAAATGAAGACAATACGCCCCTCCACTTCATTTGATTGGCTGAAGCTATCCATCGACAACAAAATTGACCAATCACATTGTGGATGGGGTATAATAGAAATACAAAAAAAATTAAAATAGGGGTAGCACAATCATGCAATCAAATGATGACAACAATCGTGGGCATAATCAATAGTGTGGAGTATCAATAGAGAAATCTTAAATGATATGGAGTCCTCCATATCATTTATTTAAAGTAAATAGTGATATTATGCATCTCTCACCTCATTAAAAGAAATTTGCCACCAGGGGGTGGCAAATCTATAAAATATTAAGATTAATATTATCTGTAGTTCTTTTTGTGTTAAGATTTTTGGGTTATTATTAGGATGTAACCAAGCTCTTCAGCAATCACATATCCTTTTTCTTTTACTGTGGCATGAAATTTTGTAAATATACATCTCAACTATTTAAACCCTTTGCTATGCTGACATGACTTTTTACTATACCTTGTTTGAAAAAAATTAAAATAAGGGTAAATCAATTGTAGTTTGTCTAAAAAACTGTACTGATAAAAAAAATGTACATGTAGTGTTAGCGTAAATTACAATAGGACAATGGGTTATGAATGAAAACTGGTGTTCTACAATATATTTATTAAATTACAACTAAAAATACACAAACTATTATGGACATTATGAGTTATCATACTGCTCTGATTTTTCCTCTTGTTCTATTATTGCATTGGCCCAATCTTCTGCTTGTTGTAATCTTCTTCTCCTGGTGTACGGGGCATAATACAGTTTGTGGCCAACCACAAGAGCTGACGTAATTGCAATAGCCATTGTCATTTTAACCATAGGGCTCGAATGTCTTACCCATCGCCGCAAAATATCCATTTTTTGTTTTACTTAGTTTTTAATTCTGGCTCAGGTGCAGTTAGAGCGATATCAGTGCGATCTAGCCGCTTTTTATTAAAGTGCTCATCAAACAGCGGTTTCCAAATATAAACCCCACTAAAAACACCTAATATTGTAACTAGAAATAATTGACCACTCGTTAGTCCACGAGGTTTGCGTATTCTCATAATTGGTTTTATAGTTTCGTTTAATATACCATAATTGTATAATTTTTTGTCAAAAGTTACACAATATAACCTATAATTGAATTTGTTTTGATCTTTTAGTGTCAAGCTGTCAGTGTCAATGTCAAGCTCCTCACCTCAGTACATAAAATATTATCTATGAAATTATCATCTCCATCTAGAATATTAGTGTTCTGTGCTCCATCTTCTGTAATAAATTAAATTATATTTATACTCTGTCTGCACTGTTCTACGCATAGATTTACAATAACATGTATGGACGTTATAGTTGTAAATCTAAATCTATGGTTCTACGTTAGCGCTTTTATCAATTCTGTGCTACTACTTTAAGAAATAAAAAAGTTTATAACTAAAAATGTTAATAATTAAGGATGCAAAAAAACAACAAGGTGTCGATTCAACGGACGTATCTAACTTTTAATTTGATTTAAATTTTCATTTCTACCAATACTAAAGCTGTCGATGTCACGGTCTGCCGATTTGCTAAGGCTGCGATCTTACACATACTATTTATTAGATAGACTTTCGATTTCATAAGATTTCGATGTTGTGTAAATCGATGTGGCACACCTGACCATTTTGTTATGATGTGTGTACTTAGATACTTTCCTCTTTCTGTGATAGGCACTAAATTCAATATCTTATAGTCATCGTCGTTAGTACAAACTGATCAATCCTGTCTAATGTTTATTATTTTATGTTTGTTTGTAAAGAAAGAAGGAAAACTTATTTATTGTTACTTGTGTATGTTAATATCTCTATACTATCTACTGGATGTATAGAGTTATATTAAATATATAGGAATCCTGGATAATGGTTAATACATTGGTCAGGGTCTTACAAACAATTGTTAAGCATATTGTTGATCTATTTACCCAAACTTTTCATACAAGGTTACAAACAGATGTGGCCGAATAGGTTTCCATTTTTTTTCATCAGGTCAAATATTTCGTAAACATTATTGTTAATAAAAAAAAGAAAGAATTTTCACGCAAATATTTTTCTATCGTTCAAGAGATACAACGCACATGCGCTGGCTGCTGCGAAAGATGCATAAACAATAGCTAAAAATAATCACTCTTTTCACTGTAACAAAATGAGCGTTAGAAAAGAGTAGTGTAATGAGAAAATGCTGATATGATCAACAATGCAAGTCCCTTTTTACAAGGATTTACTTAATTTTTTTTTCATTTGCGGTAGAACTTCACTTGTAAAAGAAATGTAAAATGAATTTGAGCTTCGCGAGCCTTACGGTACAAGTGCTGAGTCAAACTCTAAAACACAAAGTATTGATCAATTTTATTGATCTACGTAGACTATACAGGGTGCCAAATTAATTACCTGCATCCTTTTAGAACGTGAAGCAGATCACGATAACAACTCAAATCAATAACTTGTAGATCTTTTTTTTATCAAAATATACCTTTAATTTATTATTCAAAGGTATAGTGTGGAGAACTTACAATCGGTGGGCTTAATAAGTCAGTTAATAAGGAACCGCTTTAGCCAAATAAACACAAATGGATGATAACAATACTACACGACGTTACAATAGTGCAGGTAGGTAATTGATTCGGCACGTTATATATCTATAAATGCATGTACCTATGTTAAAATAAATAAATTGTTTTTTTATCCGTTTTAATTCAAACACGAACTAATGTAGATTTCGTGTTTTTTAATATTGTTAATAAATATAGTAGTTATAATTATTTACTAAAATATAATGTTATTTTGTTTTATTTGTTTTTATATTGTTGTTTGTTTCATCATCATAAATATGTAGCACAAATGTTAGAACCAAATACGTGGGTTGCTTTATTCGAAGCCAATAAGCTGGAGTTGAACAACCTACGCCTAACTATTTTGTCTTATTTAATTAAGATTAATGTCTAAATAATAATATTTCATATGAATTAGGCCGTCTCCTGAATACGTAGGGAAATTATGCGTAATTGCGAGATCATATCAATATCATTTTCCAATTGTAAAAAATGCAAATGGCTTAGTACCCTCCGTGCCTTATACAAATAGGAACATATCTGTCTGGCAGTGTATAGAAATGAAGACCGATAATATGTTGAAATGTATTAAATTTGTCATGATATTGGTTGGTTCCATTTGTTGCTCATGTAATTTACTTAAATATATTATTATTGACGTTGTGTTGTTTTGTGACTATACAATTTTTGTGGGATCAATGTTACTACTCAGAGGCAAATTAAAATATAGTGATTTCCTGAAGACTCCTTTGTTTTTTTTACATGTCAATCTAAGAAAATAATTAAGTCTATTAAATCTTTCAAATCCTTATTGTTAGGTGTTTATATTGTCGATCAATAATTCTTCCATATTGCTTTGATGATATCTTTATTCAACCATTTGAGTGAGTGAATAGAATTATCACTCTTTTTTAAATAAACCATCTTATTTTCAATTTTTATACTACTGACCATGGTATATATTATAATATCATTTAAAACAGTAGGTAAATAAGGTGTCTATTCATAATCAATTTTGTTTGCAATGAGTTGGGTTTATTTAAATTAATACACATTCTTAGCAATATTTTAATAATACGTAAGACTGTTAAACCAGCCTGCGAACAGCTGTCTTCGAATGCAATATTTTCTGAATTCATCGAAGACTAACATCAGCGCTGAAAATGGCAACGCTAGTAACCACCTGGAAAATTGAATGAAATCGATAAATAAAATGAAAAAATGGGTGAAAAAGTGAGAAAATATCTACTTATACCCATACTAATATTATAAATGCGAAAGTAACTGTCTGTCTGTTACGCTTTCACGGGCAAATTGCTGGACCGAATGTAATGAAATTTAACAGTTTTAATGAAATTAACTAGAGAGGAGGAGGAGAGAAGGAGAGGAGAGGGTTTTATCTCCGATATGACCTACTGCGAACTGAAAAAATTAAAAGTAGCGTATTAAATTGTAGAAATATTTATAGCTACGTTGTAGCTATAAAGATTATAAGCGTGTATTACTCGCTGTTTAATAAAATGCTGGCGACTCGCGCGGTGCAATGGTTACCATACCACTCTACCGCGCAGAGGGCCCTGGGTTAATTTCCGGCAAAGTGAAAATATTTAGATGTATTTTGTTTGTGTTCATGGAAACCACCAAACACAAAATCGATAGTGTAGAATTATAAATGAAGAATGCTTTATATGTCTAACAATAAGTAAAAGTAAATTGTGTAATTACCAACGAAAACGTAGAGGATAGGTACGGAAGAAAGTATTTATGCCTGGAACGTAACACAAAGCGCAAGCGAGCGCCAACTCGAACACCAAGCCTAAATTTAGTACTCCGTTTTTCATGCCTGAAATATTTACAGAAGCAGAAAAAAAGAATATAGGGCTAGACACTAGACACAAGATGGAACGAACATCGTCCTTTTCAAAGTTTGCAACATTGCTGACCAGAAATTGCATTGCATACACCTAGGTATATTCTGACTACTTAATCTAAGAGGATACGTGTGGGATCTGTCCGTTTGTCATAGCATAAAGAAAAATTAAATAAGATTTCTTACCAACATGAAAGATTGAATTGTATCTGGTCTTGCATATAACGCCGTTCATAATTTGCGTGATAACTATTGCTATGAAATAAGCAGCCTGGCACGCTCGCTCCAACTCTTTACGTTCTGCATACGTCCATTCCTGTCCAAAAGAATCTTCGACATCACTGACTGCTTCATTGTCCCAGCGCTTTCGGATGCCTTGAAAAACAAAATTAAAGTTTGTGCAGATCTCTATAGCAGCGTAAATGCTTTGAATTAATCTGATTTTGATTTGAATTGTATTTAATTTCATCAAAATTATCAAAATTCAATTTTTCATCATTTCATGATGAAAAATTAAATACAACAAGTTGGCTATAAGATGTTGGTGATCATGATTCTTAGCCCTCGTCTTTCTCGTCATGTTATTGTTATTGTCATTTATTGTTGACTGAGACGAGTTAAATCTACAAGCTAAATTCACACACTTATGGACGCTCACGTAGATAAGTGATAGTCTCGAATATCCATTCACACGTACCACATCCGAATCACATGTCCAGCAGTGGTAACCACAAAAAGTGTCTTTGCGATGTAGTTGCGTTTTGACTAATGACATGTTGAATCTGTTAAGCACACAACGTTGTGGTTGCAATGTGGTCAGTATCGTCTACGTGGTTGATGGGATGGGAAAGTGTGGTCCGTGTGAATGGACACGTAGAATGTAGATTTTGTCAACATCTTTGCTTTTCTATTAAAGCACATGGAGCAGATATAGTAGGAAAATATGAGTGTAAATTTTAGTTATTCAATATTATATAAGTAATAGATATATAAATAATTTTCAAAAACCAGATGTATAGAATGCAAATCTGAGACTTCGGGGTGGAATGGCAATATTTGTACGACTGGGTGTCGTGGATCCTGAGTCGGATGCCGTCCTAATTCTTAGTCTTACCAAACAAAAGTCCAGGATAGAATCCGTGCTCAGCCATAACTACAAAGTAAGCGAACATTCCTGCGGCAAATTCGATTAAACCCAAATGTCCATAAGCGAGTCTTAACATCTTCGTTGATACCAATCTCTCTGACGAACGAGGAGGCCTTGCCATAACGTCCGATTCAGTTTGTTCGTAAGACAAAGACACAGCAGGCCACATGTCAGTGCCGAGGTCGACACAGAGGATAGTCATCACGCCTTAAAATTAAATAATTAATGTAAAATTAGTAACACGACATTGGCGTAAATAAGGGTGGGGCTGGTGGATAGAGGGGCTGGTCTATTCGGATTGTCACGTAGTGTAGGATGAGAAAAGAAAAACTTGCATCATGCAATACTGACACATACATATGTGCCCCAATTACAAGATAAAAAGAGAAAAGAGAGAGAGAGAAAGAAAAAAGTATAGATTTTTTTCATAAAAAGGTTATAAAACCGCCCAAGTGCGAATTGGGCTCACGAAAGATTCCGTAGGTCCTACTACACAACGTCCTACTACACAAATCAAATATTTACATATTTGTAAACAATTTTTATCCGTGATGTACAAATGCGCGGTTTTCAGATTTTTTTCTTTACTTGTGTTATAAGACTGTTGCTTCTTGCCAAATTTCATGATTTTAGGTCAACGGAAAGTAGTAGTATAGGTTTGGATTCCCGTGCGAGTGTGAAAAATGCGGCATAAACGGAACACTAATACCGAATTATTAAATACGTAGGTTTACAAAAAATAAGTGTGTTTTCTTATATTATTGACAAATTTATTTGTTCTGTATTAGTAAATCTACAAATTTTAAAGGATACAGATATTTAGTTAGATAATATTGTTATGTACGTATTAAGCATATAATCTCGACATGAGAAGCATAAGGTCTGAGCTGTAAAATTGCAATTTTAGACATCAGACCTTAAGATCAGAAG
>DWNK01000153.1:0-13914 GCA_018250315.1 Hyalothyrus neleus pemphigargyra | reverse complement strand
AATTGCCCGGGTAAGGAGTAAAAGAACCTTGAGGCCCGTAGCCCTTCCACGTAATCCTGAGGATATACCGCAGTGTGGGAGATCCTAATCAGTATCTGTATCAGTAATATAGTATAATATTATCAAGTTGGTAGTAACACTATCTAAGAAATTGTACGAAGAATTCCGTTTTAAATTCTTACAACTTTTCTTTATTATGCCATATATTAAATTATTTTAAGCCCACAATACCCAGTGCTCTGGAACTTTAAGAAAAGAACTGAGATTCCGGGCGGGCGTATATGTATTTTATTGTACTGTATGTAATCTCGGCGCAGAGACCATTAGTTTAAATTTTGTAGGATATCTTGCGAACTGTTATTTTTTTTGTTAACCCATATTTTGTGCTCAGTTTTCACAAATGATTCTCTTGACAGTAAGTGGTAAACCATAAAGTGCATAATATAAATATTATTAATAACATCAATTTTATCGGCATTTTATAGAAGACATAAGAAAATAAAGTTATTTGTGCAATCTCAATCTCAACATAGCATGTACAAGATTCAACCAAACAATTTATTCAATCAAAAAAACTTATAAGATGCTACTTTTCCTTCATTTTATTCGAATCTTCTTCCATGTACGTTAAAATTAGAAGATATATGCACTACTTATCAAATTTATGTTTATGATGATTATGATTTTTATAATGAGTATTTAGGAAGTATAATAATACTCTATGACTTTTTTTATATAATTAAATATTTAATGAATATGTAAGTTTCCAGATTTAAATCTAAGTTACTAACTTTTTGAAAATCTTATGCATTGTAAAATTTATAATCACTAACTCAAACTATATAAAGCAAAATATCAAGAAAAAATCTCCAAATAATAATGTAAACGTTTAATAATTTTGTATATCCCAGGATCATTACCAACATGGTCACAACAGTCGTGGGGAGGTTGCGGGATCCGGTTCATTGCTTTTATTACGCCCCTTAAATGTATTACAGCCCCATATTATATTATATTATTACAGCATACGACATTCTAATTTTTATGTGCAAAAACATAAGAATTTGTTTTCTTCGGATTGCGCCTGAATGGTCTATATTCGTCACTGTAAATTATATTTATTGTTATTTCCCCTCCATTCTCTTTTCATTTGATGTTCTATATGGACTTCACATCGGCAAGTCGATTTGTAGAATGTTATTGACTTAACTAAATTTATAAGATAAGATATACATATTATATTTTAGTAATTATATTTTATTAATACCCATCGTTAAAGACCAAAATGCAAATTTTATATTCAATATGTTGAAACATTGGGCAATGCTCATGCATCAATAGTATTTATACGTTATCTTCCTCTTATTTATCCTAATACATTTACACTGAAAATCAGCTCAGTACCCTTAGTACAAATATTGCACGGTTTCGATCACTCGACCATCGAAAACGAACACTTTCGATTACGACTTTTCAATTGACTGAGAGCGTCTCGTTCATTTTCCGAAGATCGAGTAGTCGACAACGAATAAAACTTGTACTACGGCTGGTATTTAGAAAGTGTGCGTAACTTCTTCCAAAGTTTTGTTATCGTTGGAAAAAAGCGTTCCTATATGATAATTATCACAATTTTGTTAACTTTATCACACCACACCAATGGATTAAATAGAAAATATAACCTTTTTAATGCCACTAGTGATTTACAGACAAGAATTTAATGTTCATATTGGGCGGAGAGTGCATAACCGTTATAGAGATAGTTCATGAGAGGGATTACAAGAAAATACAACTTTATTAGGCGAAGAGTTATATCCTGTTAAATATGTAGGCATTTTTTTATCAGAAATCAACTCAATAAAGCGATTTTAAAGCAGGGCGAACCCTTTAACAAATCTCTATAAATATCGTCCATTATAATATAATGTTCACTAAACTGATATTATAAAAGCAGATTCTAAGGCGTCGAAATATTTCTTTTGGGGCTACAAAGCTAGACAAGCACGAATTGGCAAATTTCACACACCTTATGAGAACATTATGTGAAACAGGTACGAATATATAGGTTTCCTCACGATATTTTTCTCTATAAATATAATAAAATAAGTTTTATTACCTATATGATTTTGTTTTTTGCGAGGTATCTGTTCGAAGTATTTTTGTAACTTCAAGTTCGTAGGTCAAGTTTAAGGTATCTGCGTATTCCAAACATTCCAGCTACCGAAGGGCCGTATTGTGAGTTTGCGTCTAAGACATAAAACCAGCAATAATACAGACGTTCTTGTGTAGAATATTTTATTTAGTGGGTCGCTTTTGCTCGGTAAGCGAGGTCGGGGACTGCAATAAAAATATTATATACCTAAGTGCTTTGCGGTCTGCGCGTATGGTCAACGCTTAAGTTATAAATGGACGCGAGTTCAGTATATTACTGTTTTTCCAGCAGTTTTAAGTTTTGCTGTATTCCTTGTTACTGTACCCTTCGTATGAGTTGCAATAAGAAAATGCCGATTCCGCTGACAGAGGCATCGAGTCGATGAACGAGACACTCTCAACTAATCAAGGAGTCGAAATCGGAAGTTTTTGTATTCTATGATCGAGTAGTCGAAAACGAGCAAAACTACTACTACGTTTTATATCCCACAAACGCATGTTTAAACATATCTACAATGTGTCCAACACATCTAACCTCAGACAGGATTACAGACTTATCTAAGACTAAGAACCTGAACTCAACACTGCGATTCAATTCGATGACGCAACATAAAAACTTTGTCACATTCGACAGTGTACGTTAAACTTAACGTGAGATATGTTCTACAAAGCGTAATCTGTTTCTGCTACATAAGGGTTAAAACACACCAAAATCAAGAAGTGAAAATAATGTTTTTATCCATTCTTTTCTACAATTAACAATGGCATAACCGCCATATCTAGCGACGGACGTGACATCTCAGCGCAGAATTTTATGTTGCGTGACGTTTCCACGATGCGTTTTACTATACTGTAGATTCAAAGCGACGTCGTATCTGAGTGTTTTATACAGGTATCAAAACTGGCTTTCAGCCTTAAAGAAACAAGATTTTTAAAAAAGTATAGCCTCCTGGGACGAATATTCAACTTGTATCACTACACAACTTGTAATACCTATAGAATATAATTGTTTAACGCAAAAAAAAAGCTTAAAGTGGATGTGGTACATCTGATAACCATAACAGCGCACTTGAAATAGAACGCGCGTAGACGCTTTTACCTATAACTTATACTCTACACTTTAGTAGATAGCCGCGCCTTTATTCCTTATACACAGAATCCGTACCATGTTTAAGTTTTCCTTCTGTTTTATTGCAAGGAGGTATAGATACCCGGCGTTATTTAAGTATAAAGTACATCTGTGCCAGTAATTTATTACATACCTACATATTAGAGTTACATTACGAAAGGGGTGGCTCTCCGAAATAAATTTTATGACAAAGGCCATAAAATGTGATGTCTTGCGTTCCTCTCTTTGAGTATTTAAATGATCGTGTATGAAGCCTTAAGAATGAAATTTACGTGCTTGTAAATTTTGTTAACGTCTCATTTAGGTTTAATGACGTAAAAACTAGCCAAGTGCGAGTCGGATTCCCATAAAAGCGTGTTCCGTATCAATGTAAAACATAAATTACTGCGAAAAAATAGTTTTATTCACTCGATAAATGAAAAAAAAGCAACATTAACACGAATTGATAACCTCCTTCTTTTGAAGTCGGTTAAAAAGTGTTATTTGGAAATTTAATTTCTTTTTTCTTTAGTACATTTTTATTATTTGTTGTTTCAGCGGTCATAGAAATACACACACACACACACTTTAGTGTTAGTTCAAAAGATACTACCTTGTACTTAGTTACTTGAAATGTACTTTCTTGAAATAAAAAAATGTACACTAGATATCAGTGGTGAATCCACCGTTGTGATGGGGGGAGGAAGTTTAAAAAAAATGTTATGAATTAAGCAAGGTACTAAATAACGAATTTAACCAGAAGAATCTCGTGACAGTGGAAAATTAAAAGGATTTAGTAGAACTTAGATACACGGCTACAAATTGTAGCAACAAATATAATTGGTTTTACGGAAGCTCCCTAAAAGGTAGTAATGTGGCGCTAAGGATGCAGCTTTGTTTCATTTCCGGCGACTAATGCGAAGGTATTAGTGGGAGCTTCAATGGTGGCGGAGCTTTTAAAATTCGCGCAGTCGTCTCAGGAGATCAGAGCGGCTCACTCCACATTAAGTTATACTCTTTGTCTCTTTATATCACCGGTATTTATTCTGCGTTGGCTTTGAACATAGTGTTCTCTGGCTAGCGGCCATCCTCAGGCCGGACTCTACCGTCAATAGCGACTTGTCGTGTTCTGATAGGGTGCCTGAGAGCAAAAGTCCCTCTTCCCATCCTACCCATCCTATTTATCTTTGAAGCCGGCGAACATTGGCGACAACATTGGCGTTGCAAATGTTCATAATCGGCGGTGACCACTTACCATCAGGTCTCAATCATCAATGATCATCAATGATGATTGAGACCCGATGATCATCAATGATGATTGAGACCTGATGATCATCAATGATAATTGAGACCTGATGATGATGACGATGGCCACTCAAACGATAGGACTTTACCATCAGCAATAATACGATGTCAGCCGGAACCCTACGAGGATGGATTCTAAATAACCAGAAGAAGGGGAATGCGAAAGCTCTTATAGTAGAATAAATTAAAGAAATTAGTGAAACGAAAAGATTTAGAATGACTGAATTGCTTTATTACTTTAAGGGGCTCGGGGGAAATCTTCTTTTTAACTAGTTAGACAGTAGTATCATTAATCTTCGTTTCAGTTTAAAGATCTGGTGCAGGCGGGTTTTTGAGCGTTATGCAACTATCTCGAATGGTATACGAGGAAATGGTGATCATGATTACAGTGATATTAAAACACTTTCTGCGGGGTTAGAAGCGTTTTACTGGGATCTCTTGTGGCGTACACACCCCAAAGGAATAAATTTTTTAACCTTTCTAATCTCTCTAGTTAATGATCATGGGCGACGATGACAACAGGTAGTTTATCATCAGGTAGCTCACCATCTGCTCGTTAGACTTAAGTATACGTAAAATAAAATAATAAAACACAGCATTCATGGTTACAGTTATTTTTCTGAAAAACCAGTATTTCTTACTCTTTCTTGCCTTTTACTTGATGATACAAAGAACAGGACTAACAAAAATATAATTTGGCTTAAACCGAACTTTTTCACTTAGAAATTCTTATTTCTTACGGAAAGCAACGATGTATGCCTTCACTTGTTCCGGTCCAGAGCTGAGCAAGCTATTGAGTTTAACCGACAAAGGAAACATTCCGAATTCCGATACAAAAGATTTACTGAAATAACGAACAAATTGTGTTAGTTCTTGTAATGATTCGAAATATAAAAAGATTAGAATTAAGTAATTGAAAATGGGCGAATCTTTTTACACGTGTATAAATACCTACAGTACATTTTATATAGGTATTGTACTGATTTGTTTAAGAATTATTGTATTATTAATACACACACAGAACATGTAATAAATAAAAAATTGTGGCCGAATGAAAGAATATCGTTTTGAATTTGAATGAATGTTTAGT
The DNA here is from genome assembly GCA_018250315.1 of Hyalothyrus neleus pemphigargyra. Lineage (NCBI taxonomy): Eukaryota > Metazoa > Arthropoda > Insecta > Lepidoptera > Hesperiidae > Hyalothyrus > Hyalothyrus neleus. The sequence continues at coordinate 8,263 of DWNK01000153.1, read as the reverse complement.
TGAATGTTCGATTCCCACCCAAGGAAAATATTTACATGTTTGCCACAATTTTTTGTTCTGTGTCTGGGTAAAGATTATACATCTATATGAGAAAGTATTTTGAAATATATCTAATGATGTATGTTTGCATAAACATCAGCTGTCTAGATACCATTGTACGGGCTCAGCGCAGTTTAATATGTGCAAGATGTTTTAGCAAATTCAAAATACGTAGAAATATATTAAAGTAACGGTTTCACTTAGTGATTCCTATTTGTTCTGCAAAGCCACGATGTATGCCTTCGCTCGTTCCGGTCCAGAGCTGAGCAAGCTATTGAGTTTAACCGACAAAGAAAACATTCCGATACAAAAGATTCACTGAAAGAACGTACATGATTCTGCTTCGAAATATAAGAAGATTAGAAATTAGTAAGTAATTGAACGAGGACCGATTTATTTTCTCTTACCGAGAATCCTAAATGTATAATAAGAATGAACATTAAATAAGTTATTTTATAAAAAGTTGATACACTAATGACGTAGACAACAAACATATTGCTATAAGTTTATTTACAATTTTATACGGGGTTCGTAAATTACCTAATGGTCCACTATCCTATGAAGTACTTTGGAGGGCAGCCACATGTAACATTCGAAAAACAACCGCGAACTGTTCAAGCGTGAAAAATCCAAAAATTAGCGCAGTACTCTTAGTATGAGTTGCAATAAAAAAATACTGGTTACATTTGTATCTTAGATAGAGAGAACCATCGACTCAATGAACGAGATGCTTTCCTTAAATCAAGCAATCGGAATCGAACGTTTTCGTGTTCAATGATCGAGTAAGTTTGAGATGAGTAAGAGCTGGCTTCCTATCATTAATAAAAACTTTTTAACAAAAAATACAAACCGACTTCAAATCACTGAAAAGGTAAAAAAAAATAGTTAAATAGATAGTCGTAAAGTCGGCGCTAATGATTTATTTCATGCTCTAATTAAATAGCAACATATTCTTTTAGTTACATTTAAGATAAAAACAAATAAACAAGAGTAACATTCACACGAATTGTTAACCTCCTTTTTTTGAAGTCGGTTAAAAATTGTTTCCCTATCGGTCACTAACTGCTACATTATGGAAATTTTACCCCACTATATTTACGTCAGCGAACCCGTTGTCAACAACTAGTGTTTAATAAAAATGTTTTATCTAAAATCCTCACAGCAATCGAAAAGCTATACGATTAATACGTATAGACGATCGGATTATAGCTGGCACTTACGACCGCTCACGATTTATGAAGTCTAACTTCTAATAAATGTTGCAATTGCAATATCGGAAGGAAGTGAAGCCTTCAGTCCGGAACGAATCGTGGGATGTTTGCAGAACGCAGTGCTATGTTAGCTTGGAATCGATCCAAAAGGCAAGAATAAATAAAGTAACAGGCTTGTGGAATATTTTAACTTTATCCTAAAATAGAATAGGTCCAAAAGTAGCCGTTTATTGGCTATTGGATCACAGTTTGTTTTTATCACACTAAATTGGTGTATTTTCGTAACAGTCTACACTGGATAGTTAGTTTAATTACATTAGTTGCATTTTTTTAAAGATTCCATTAGGTACATATGGACCAATACGCGCTTTTGGGTCTACCAATACGCACTTGGCCAGCGCGGTAGACTATGGCCTAAACCTTCTCAGTCCGGGAGGAGACCCGAGCCCATCAGTGGAACGATAATGGTTGATGAAAGAAAAAAAACATTTAGACCGAAAATGTCGCTTTCAAAATTCTCCGTCAAGTAATTCTTGTATTTTGCTTAGAGAGCTGTGACGCATCGCACATCGCACATTAGACATCACTATACTCGTACACACGCAACCATATCGAAACGACACGTTTTTGTGTTTACCATAACGCAACCATATAGTGCAGTGCTTGGCACCATTTACAGGTAGCCGCTGCAGTTTTTTTGTCGCTGTGATGTGGATCGGATATAGTACGTGCGATTGTATACTTAAGGATGTCCTCCCTCGCGTTGTGCAGCATTGCAGTAGATAACTCGTTTGTTAACGGGCGTCTGCGTCGCTACTTTTCGCTTTATCGAATTTGCATTTCCATACGACCAGCGACAGCACGATACAGCGATACAGTCGCGACGCGATACACGTTTGCGATACACAACAAAGAGCAGGCGTGAGTCTCCTTTAAGCATAGGCTCTAGATGCCATGCAAGAAGGGAACTACTTTTTTTGGGCCTACCCTAAAAATAATGACAATAATGAAATATTTATAGTTAATGTATTGTCTAGGATAACACTAAAAAGCAGTAAGAATGTATTAAACTGCAATAATTAATCAACTTTGCCTTCAGTTCCTAAACTCTTTCCCTTCTATTGCAAAATAATCCTTTAGCCACAAAATGTTTGCAGGGAAGCTGCGCTGTATTAGTTTGGATTCGATCCAGAATGGGGAAATACAGCCGAATCACCCAGAATATTCGTACGAGAAGCGCAGTTTGTTTTTGGAAGCACTAATTCGTACTTTTTGCAACGAACAATGGTAGGAAATACCAAGAAACAAAGAACAATTGGTAATAAACTGCTAGTTACTACTGTTAATCCGTTTAATTAAATTTTACGTGCCGTTGTATGATTCACCACTAAGAAAATTGGAGTTTTATTCGGGGTGACAAAATACTACCCCACGCCCCGCGCGGACTGAGCACAGGGTCACCGCGCACGGATTGTTTATACAATTCGTAATGATTTTAGGATAATATTTTTTACTTTATCTCGGGATTGCATAAAGATAATTATTTAAAACGAGCTTTCCGCCCGCGGCTATGCCCGCGTGAACAAACACACACATACATGATTTCGGCGGTTTCTAGCGAGATATTGCAAGTTTATTAAGTATGCACCTTTTATACTTCCCGTGACTACTAAGAGGAGCACTGAAGGTACTATCAGAGATACAGGAGCTCTAGTAGGGCTCACTGGAAGGATGGGTGTAAGGGTAGGTGTAAGATCCTTCCAGTTCGGGTTTTATCGGACACAGATAATCATTATCGGACACAGGTAATCATTTCGTTGCAAAGTGCTGTTCAAGACAAATGTAATGACCCTAAACACGACGGGATGAAGATCTTACAGAGCTGAGACCCTATGACCACATTCTGGCTCCATCATCAGACCCTGAAAATATCTCGATGGAAAGTGCTCATAAAGACAAATCAAATGAGATGAAATAAAACTATTAAACATGTTAATTTGTATTTCTAATTCAAAGTCTACATATAACATTTTACGGTTCTAACGTCAAAACTGATAGACTTTCATACAAATTGCAACCACTGTTACGCCCCCTTATGGGTTGAATTTCCAAAAACCCCTTCTTATCGCACGCCTACACTCTGTAAGGAACCTTTGTACAAAATTTCAAGTTTCTATGTCTTGTAGTTTCGGTTGGACGTTGATCAGTCAGTCAGTCAGTCGGTTTCAATTCTTATATATATATATATAGATTAAGTGTAATATGTCATCAATACTATGCTATTGCATCAATGCTGCTAAATTGACATAGTGCAGGTAATTAAATCAGCACTCTGTATAAATTGATTCAACCACTACGAGGGATTCCAAGAATTACTCGCGATAACTCACCTCGGACAAATGGTTGTCCACATACAATATCATAACAAACCCGCTTGTTTGCTGTCAGTATGTCGATTCCATCAAATTAGTGTATCAGGTGTCCTTGGAATAATGGCGGATCGAATTTTGCAAGTTATAATTGCACTGTTATAGCGATAGTATAGTATGTGGTGAATACAATACAGTATACTACAGACTAAAAGCCAAACCAAGCCGTGGAATGTAAACGGTTTTATAAATACTGTACTAAATTATTTCGAATCGGATGCACGCTGCAAGTAATTACTCTGTGGATACTAGGCCATATGAATACTATAGTTAAATCATCAGACACAATGGTTATTCCACGTAATATCCATCACCGGAGAGGTCTACTTGCCCAAGTCGACCCCACGTCCCTGTATGCTGGGGTTGTGTTCAGTTGTGTGCCATTCTTACGGTGTCATTTTATGAAAAAGATTCGCATGCGTATATTAAAACAGTTGCACCCACGTTCGCTCTAACATACGCCCCGGTTTAGAATACACACAATACTTATCCGCTCGCATCTCCGCTCGCATAGCCCACGCGGGATTTTCTGTCTGGTTCTGACTGTTTTTTTTTTACATATTCAAAATTTTATCCCACCACCCTTGGGTTATAATAGGGATAATGATAACATTTTTAGAAATATATCCTTTGGGATATAATTCCAATTGTAATCAGTGATCTACATACCATTTTAAGTCTAGAAATAAAGTTCCATATAAATGTTGATTCTATCCTTTTAAGAGGGGAGTTATCTAAAATCCTTTCTTAACTGATGTGTCATACATGTAATCAACCACCTTATACATTTTTATCTTCAAAGGTGAAGTAGTTTTCGAGATTTCGTGCTTAGTCAGTGTATAAATCGATACGATCGAATATACTCTATCGATACTAGTCATATCAATATAGCTACCGCAAAACACAAACATTAATCATTATTAGATACATTCGGTGAAAAAAAATGCCTTACGTATTTATTAATAGTTTCCCATTTAATAAATTCAGGATAGATTGCCTGAAAACGGATATAATATCACTGTACCTTGTAGCAGTATCTAGTATAGTGTAGTAGACCGATCAATTTTGGACGCGGGCGTAATGACTGCCCCCAATGCGCTGTCGTGACACTAATGCAGTTTAACTGATACATATGTATCACGTACATCGTATAACTAGTTGAACTCAATACATTTATTTTGTATCCAACAATATTATATAATTATGTAAGTAAGAATGTTAGTATCCTAAATATTTTTTTGTACGAAGGATATAGGCAGATTTGTATGCCCCATAACACGCAGCATTTGAGGTAGCGCCGTAAGGGTAGTTCTATGTAAGTGCTAATCTTAAATTCCTCTGCCAAAGCTATGTTGTGTAACATAGCTTTGTAGCTTTTAAGACTATATCAGTATGCGCGTTTTAAGTAATATACTTACGGAAACTTTAAGGAAACATTTATACTGTTCAATTAATAAAAAATCCGTGACCGTGTGTAGTAGACACGAATAGATGTAATGAATCTTCATATTTTTTTATAACTTTATAAAACATTTTTTTTACTTTCGTATTTCATATCAATGCTCGACTCTTTATAATTTGACGATAAAAATATTTATGTAAAATCTTTGAAACATCTGCATAAATCACATTATTTCTTTTGACACATGTACACAATGCCATATGCCTTAATAAGTTTTTGTCAATTGACGAAAAGACACTTCATTTTTTTTATTGAAATTCAGCCAACTGCGAACTACTGGATCCCAGGAAGTAAATAACTCCTGCCTGAATTTAATAACCATAGTAGCGTTTAATAGATTACTGTATATAGATACAATATGAAATTCGACTTTAAAAGAAAATAAAAGAATTCAAACTCAATAAAGGAAATCGCTACAAAGATTACCCTTGGTGGCATGGTCACGTGGGCAACTCGCTACTTTTAATACATAAAAAGGTTATGTAAATGATCTCAAACACAAGACATTAAATACAAGATAGGAGTAGGGGTTCTTGAACCGTAACTAACCGTCAATGTTAACTTTATGTTAACACCTTGTTAAATTACAAAATACGCTTTTAAAAGACAAACTTTGCTATTTAGAAAGTTCGAGTTAGGCGCTTACTGCGCAGACTCAGGTAAACTATGTACTGCGATGTAAATAGTCTTACATATAAAACCTCTTAGATCTTTGGACTCTTTACTGTATAAATAGACTAACCTTTTTAACCTATTTAACATATTTAACAACTAACCTTTACCAGCTCTTAAGCGTTCTTGCAATGATCGAGCTTGGTGTTTCTTGCAGTGACCTAGATACATTAATAAATTATGTGTACTTATGCAAATAGCCTTAAATTTAAGACTCGTCGAATAATAAAATCTCATAGTGTTTTGTTTGCAACAGGTAACTTTGCCAGTGCTGAAGTTAAGTGATATAATTAGTTCATAAATAATTCTAATGTTAGGACATCATGTTCGCAAACATGACACCTTTGCTTTAAATTATTGCGGAGTTTTTGTCCTATAGATTCCAGGTCACATTACAGCAGTCTAGGTTACCATGTCAACAGGATTTCAAATTTCAATATCTAGGTTCTAGGGCGATTTTGCCAAATAAAAAATCAATGTGTTTGTATTCATTGTAAGATGTAATTTCAGAAAACAGTAATTTCAGAAAACAAACAGTGGCGGACTGCAATAAAAATACAGACCAAGTAAAAGTTCGAGATGAATGCTGTGATGGAAAAAAAATCCCGCTCATTCATATGATCGGATAAAAGTCGAAATAATATTCTAGGTGCTCCTTTGATGTTTATTTTATTTTATATAATTTTTATTGTGAAAGTGTCTAATATCAATTAAAAACACTAGCTTGAACAAGATACTGCACAGTCGATTTATCTACCAGGGCAACATGAGCCGCTGGTGATAAATTCTCGCTGTCTCGCCGCAGCTAACCGCGCACCGCATTAAGCCTCTGGTCCATTACTTCAGCGAATGAGACTTTATTTTTGTATAATAAGTAGCGAATATTCTGATCACTTAATAGGAAGACCATTAGATTGCATATACAATATATCGATAACTGGAGATATACTGACAACCGGTCAAATAAAACGATTGGAGTGAAAATCTCATCAACCTATTATTATGACAGTGCTAAGTTGTGTTCTCCTTTTAGGGTGACAAATAATACTTCGAAGTCTAGGTAATATTAATACTATAAAAATCAACTCTATTCCGTCATAAGGATAAAATAACGATCTATGCATAAGCCCCCTCAACAAATTCTCAAAATAATTTACGTTATACTCAATGTAAAGTTTCTTATCACTACAAAATTACGCTAGCGAACTTTACATTGAGTATAATATAAATTCATTTTCTCGTTCGTTTTAATTAGAACATATAAATATAAAGATACTACGACCTAAATAAGAATGGAGTCGTTTCGCTATATAACTGTTCTTCCAACAGTTTTTACGAGACGAAACGGCCATCCCCCTATCTCTTGCCACATAAAGCGAGCCGCCCAAATTAAAGAGGCTGGCGCTCAAGAACGGCGGCCGTATAAATTGGTTATATTAATCTTTGTCACTTAATACCCCATAAACTTCAAGCTTGATGAATCGCTCGCCACCTGAATGAAGGAAAACGAGAAAACTGTCCGAGTTGTTAATTGATAGCCTCGATTGAGGTAAATAACTCCGAGGCTTCAAAGGATCAATGTCAAGGATGCGGTTAATGATTTGTGTTGGAAGACATTTTGATTGATCCGTTGTGGCATTGTAGATTTAGTACTACGACGATAACTCGATGGAAATTTTAAAGTTGGTAAATTCTCTTGTGCTTTGCCTACTGTGTCATTATTGCATAGCGAAAGGGGAGAATGGACAGGGTAGTATGAACTTAAGAAGTCACAATTAATGTGATTGCATCAGTAGAATCGTCAATTCGTCGCCAGCTTTGATTTCGAGGTTCTCTTTTTGCCTGTTTTAAAAACTCCATAACGTGATTTTCCACGAATACTTAAGAAGGAAATCTATTCTAATGAGAACGAAAGTCCAGAATAGACTCTTCAAATCTTAAATGCTTGTGATAGAAACACGCGTAGGCGACCATAGAGGATCGCCATAATAATGTGGATGAAAAATCATCTTAAGGCAAATAGTGGTTTCAATTAATGATGAATAGTTTCTTAGAAACCCTCGCCATTGTATTGTCGATTTTATTTTTAATTTATTATTAAGCAATTGCGTATTATTATTATCCTTAACGATGTCCTTGCTCGAGTTAAAGGAACTACATAATATGTGAATTCAATTAATTTAATTCCACATCATAAAATAACTTTCATTATTTTTTATCTTTTCTTTATGAGCGTTACGTAAGTATCAAATATGCCATAAACAGTAGAGAGTAGAGAGAGAGAGAGAGAGCCTAAGACGGATGGTGAGTACGGGGCTTTAACCTCAATTGCAACATCAAGCAAATGACGTGCACATTTGTCACACCGGTACGTGTGTGTGTGTGTTTGTGTGTGTTGGTGTCAAGCAATTAGGTCTGACCTCTGACCCAATTATCCAGCTCCCATCGGA
>DWNK01000152.1:0-13929 GCA_018250315.1 Hyalothyrus neleus pemphigargyra | reverse complement strand
AATATAGTTCTGTAATAATAAATTTAAATAGCATTAAAGTCGTGGTGTTTCTCTACATTGAAAATATTTTATTATACTAGGCGATTTTCAATTTACTGCATGCTTTTAGTCGAAAGCTGGCATATTTTCTCCGTAATATTTGAATTTTCCTATCTACTATATAGATTAAGATTTGCGGCCAAATATATAAATAAGCTATGTTATTTAGGACCCAGCAAAGATTTACAATTAAGCATTATATTGTACAACCTAATCATTACATTAAATAGAAACAGAATCGGATGCGACTGACAGTAGTTTATGTTATTCAGTAACATATAATTCAAAGTACTCATACAAAATTCTTTATAAGTATCGCTCCAGAAAATGATTCGCTGTGAAAAAGAAACTGGGTAAGAACTTCTTATCACCTTCAGCAATAAAAGAGAAGCCCTATAAATACGTATAACCTATATCCCTCTACAATTAGGGCTAATGACACTTCATAGTATGAACATATTATGATATAATCCATCAAGCCTTGTGGCGTGCCAAAGAAATATATAATCATAAAAACTTAACCCTTATGATGTCTGGATCTTATAAATACAATAATGAAAACTACGAAATCATGTTTCTCTTTACATTAAAGTCGCATTCGCCGTTTAAAGATTTTAATTCCCTTCCTTACCTTGAACTTCTGTTTTATTTTTGGACTTCCAGAACATAAATACGCCATTTTCCTCAAACTAGCGATACTAGTCTATGATAAATTTAATAAATAGAACTGGTATCGATAGTATCTTAATGAAATTGTTACATCACTAATGCCGATCCAAATCTTCCTGTTATTTTATTTTTTACTTTTGTCAAATTTACTAAACTGAAACATTGTGCATGAGGTGTAAACATGTATGAAACCGTGTTATAAAATTTGAATATGATTATTTTGCAACAACCAATGTGTGATGGTAAATATGTACCTATCAATCTCTAACCGCCCTGCCTTGCTTCCAATTCGAGATTCGCGATCGAAACAAACGATCCCGAATTGTGTGTCGAGAAGCGATGATTTAAAGAACGCGAAAGAATCGGGATCGAATCGTCTTCACCACTATTTTTAACTTAATTTGGTCTAACACTAATTACAACTCAATTTGGTCGTAAACCGCGAAACTAATAACGCGCGTTTTTGGTAACATATTGATTTGCGATAGTTTGTTTCGCTAAGAATTTCGCCATTTGTTAATAGTATTAGTGGAACTCCACAGAACTAATATAGGGGACGGAAATATAAAGGTATAGTCATATCCCGATGTTATTGTATTAAAGGTATGTTTCATTTTTCCATTTTCATTAAAAATACACTAGATCTGTCTTAGTGTTTCTAATAATTGCATAGGATAATACCGAAACAGTGTACCTGACACGGTTTTCCTTATTAATAAATATGAAATGTATTTTCTCGCGAAGGAAGATCAAATGGCTGTTAAAGATATTAAGATACGTTTTATTTGTAGCTGCTTACAGATTTCACTTTAATAAGTGGCGTGGAATTCTGATTTTAACCAACGCAATCAGTCAACCATTCCCTTGGGTGAAATACATATATCGTAAAAGAGCACAAAATTTTACTTTTTAGTTTTCTTTTTAGGTTTTTTTATTATAATCTGTATCTTTGTTGTACATAGATGCTTAGAATACCTTATTTACTTCTACTAGAGTATTTTCCACCATTTTTCTCCCTTCGCGAAGAAAATTAAACAAAAAACATCAAACATCGTGATAATAATGTTAATCGCTATTACGAAAATTAGCTTATGAATAAAATATTATGTATATTGTATAGAGAGATCTACTTAATATTTTTGTAATGTAAATAATTACATTTGATCTCGTATGTAAGTGAAGTTTCCTATGAAATCTCCTTTTAATGGGAACATATTTTCTGGCGAATTACTGTTAAAACTGTTAATTAAATGTCTGTAATACACAGGCGAGCAATAAAATGAGGCCGTCATAGATTTGTAGCACTTATTAGATTTATTGTTGAATGCCAGTAATCAAACCTTATCGGAGGTCTTGTTTTAATGTAAAAATATCGGACACACTCTATACGAGTAATCCAATTAAATGTGGTGGATATACCACCACATTCGATTGGATTAACGTAATAGCGAAAATTGCATTATCGTAATAATCATTTAAGTTCCCATAAATTGCTAAATCGCAAAAAAAAAAAAAAAATTTTCAATATTTATGTGGCCAAATTTTAATGCTCGCCAGTTTAGTTCTTACGGATTTCTTGTATAATCGTCCTTGAATCATTTTTAAAATACTGCTACGGAAAAACACTTGCCAGAGCTGGCAACATTGTCTAGCGATCGGCATGCAGACGTGGTAACCAAATGAACTGCTAACACTCGATTATGACCATAGATATAATAAGATAAAAAATTCACCTATTCTATTAAGTGAGCTTATTTGGTTACTTTGTTCAGGCGCTGGTAACTTCAAATTATTTAACCTATATTTGTATTCCTGATTTTATCTACTATATTATAAATAATGGATTAATTTATTTGTCATAAGAATTAAAATCCAGTCATTACGAATAATTATAATATTGTATGTAGCATCGCACTTCGAACTATTTTGCATAGATACTGAACCAAAACTAACTTGAGCACCGCCCTCACATCGGCACAAGAGAGAAATGTTCGGCCGGATTCGGTAATGATCGGTTTTATATTGTACGTTTCTGTCACACTCGCATACTTTACACATTAATATTATAATAATAAATAACAATTTCCACTTGTACAAATAACCGGCAAATTTATATAAAACCATCTTTTTAAGTATTTTTTCGTAATAAGAACTCTCCCTCAAAGCCGACATAGCATTGGCGACTCCTTTGCGTTGCAAATACCCATAGGCGGCGGTGACCACTTACCATCAGATGGCCCGCCAGCTTCTTCGTTAGGCTTAAACATAAAAAATCACGTAATTTAATTTGGAGGTACTTTCTTGAGGATGTTGCCACCTACATACTCAAAACACGATATGAAGTGTGTCCCCTTTTCCCCATAGTGTCCCTTTTTGTGTAAAAATGTAGGTAAATAAATTTAGCGTTTTGTTAATACTGATATTGAAATATGGAAAGTAACACAACTTGTATCCACTACATTTGTTAATGAAAAGATGGTTCTGTTAGGCACAAACAGTGAACAAATTAGTCCATTCATTTATTTAAATTATTGTTGTAATACTAAAATGTAACAAGACCCTAGGACGCTTGTCTTTTAACATGGAACCCGTGAACTTGACAATCTTAGAAAGACTGACCCTTCAATGCAATGTGATCTATTTGTTTCTTTTTGGTGTTTTCGAATGCGATCGATTATTGCTTTCTTGTTCCCGATGTTTATACGGCAGTGTTGTAGATAGGTACATCCTCTTACAATTGTAACCGCACGTTTTGTTGTTTATTACCTGTTTTGTGATAACGTTATTTATTTCTATATTATTGTCTATAGTTCACAAAATTTGGGTGTAATTTATTTGGTGGATTTCAAATAAATTGTTGGAATTTTAATGGATTTTAATACCCATTCCTAATGTTACAGCAATAAACGTCTTTCTACTATTAAAGTATTATTAATAAGAAGCTCTAAGAAAAATAACAATTTTACATTAAAAATTGCTAACTTATTTTAATAAAAAGTGGTCCATCCGTCTAAGACTTGACCTTTTCATTTAAAGTGATATCTATATTAGTAGTATTATTTTGTTTTGCCTGTTTTATTAATTTAAAGATAATTATTTCTTAATTCATTCATAAAGTGTCGTTCACTTTATGTCAGTCGTCTCATTTATTTACCAAGCAACAAACATCGCTAACAATACTTAGTCTTTGGTTACGACGTTGGATAATCTGTGATGTATGTAGTACCCATAGATTTTTGAACGTAGTGAAAGAAATCTAAATCTATGGTAGTAATTTTAATCGATGCGGACGAGGTATTTATAACTGTAAAAAAGAAATAAAAATCTCGTTCCACGTCAATTTGACAAAGTAATTCATAATTCGTCTTGGGAATCAAAACTGCAAGCATATTAGTTTAAGTTGCAGCAGTACATAACTTTAACAAGATGCCAACTGTAAAGGAAAGGGCTGAATCAATGCTCTTTAATTATGAAACTACGTACAGGTAAACTAAACTTTCCTCTTAGAATTACATACATTGTCACCTATCGTAACGGTGGAACCAATATTTGATCAGAATTCAAAACTAGAGAACAGAGAAAGCCCGGACTCTCCTATTGCTATAGATTAATATATGTATAGATAGTCTTATTTAAAACTGTATATACAGACACACAGAAAAGCGCACAGATGACTCGAAATCCAAGTTTCCGATAAAATTCTTTTTTACACAGTGAAGCTTTACAATATTTACCTACTTTTACACATTAAAACAAATTAAGTAGAGTGGCGTTCAGTTTTAGGCCCAGGCCACGAAATATACTACACAGAGAAAGCCCGGACTCTCCTATTGCTATAGATTAATATATGTATAGATTGTCTAATTTAAAACTGTATATACAGACACACAGAAAAGCGCACAGATGACTCGAAATCCAAGTTTCCGATAAAATTCTTTCTTACACAGTGAAGCGTTACAATTACCTACTTTTACACATTAAAATAAATTAAGTAGAGTGGCGTTCAGTTTTAGGCCCAGGCCACGAAATATACTACTATTACTACTAATAGACCTACCAACATATAAAAAAAATCTACAATTTACAATAGGTTTAGCAAAAAAAGTTACGTATTCGAAACCATTTGGAAGTAGTAGATAGTAAGTAGAAGTATCTATCTGTAGTAGTAAGAGATCTTTTTCAGGAGATAACAAAATCTATAGGATCTAACACAATATGTATGTATCATTCACACTGGAGCTGAAATATTTTAAGTTATTGTAGACAATGTAAATGGCATTAAAAAAATATATATCATGAAATAATAAAAATAAGGAAAAAAGACAAGCCCGCTGAGTTTCTTGCCGGATCTTCTCAGTTGTGGTCGCGTTCCGATCCGGTTGTAGATTAAGAAAAAAATTGTAAAAATGACGATTTGTAAGTGCCACCGTAGGCCTATACAAAATAAATGATTTTGAATTTGAATACATTATACATTGTAGTTCTTCGTACAAAATCTATCCGTTGCCATCAGTGGTGAGGACTGAGTTCAAGGAGAAACAAACGCGAAGCACGCGACAAACGTCGCCCAGGAAAGACACCCATACACTGACGCGCTGGAGGGACATTATCCCTTTTCATTTATTGCACAAGCCTAAGGAAATCGTCAGGACTAATCCTTATGAAGTGCAGCAACCCTATGTAAGTCAATAACTTTTTCACTTATTGATACTTACAATTACCCAGCTCACTAGGTATTTCACTAGGCGACGGAACAGGTAGACCGTAGAGGAAGGCTGTTCCGTAGATGTGCAAGGCTTTCCCTCCATCGCTCTTAGAATAATCAGGCTTAAATAAACGGGCCGCCCACACTTCGAGAACTGACAACCAATATCGAATAAAATGCATATATTATTCGTAGTCACACCTAACCACCAACACGACCTGCACCTATACTTCTATTTGTAGTTTGGTTAAATGTGGGTCTCGTTACAAGATGAAGAACATTGAAGAAGTTTCTCAGGCAATCAAAAATCGAACGAAATAACGACACTACGATTACAAATTCACAAATCTATACCAAGAATACTGCTTATAAGCTTTTCTACAAATCTCAAGGATCTACCCAAAGACATGGACCGAGAGAAGGTCCAGAGGAACCGGCCGCGGCTGGTGATGACGCCGGCAGTAAGCATGGACGACATTGACGATAACCGCGCACGCGACATCCTGTGCCGCGACATGTACGCGAGCCAGACGGCGCGAGCGCTGAGGGAAGCTGGCACACCGTGCGCGAGTGTCCGAGCACCCTTCCCGGGACACAACACGCCGTCTAATCCCGTAATTATATGACTATGTGTTACTACCACTACATTAATCGCATAATAGAAAAATTCATGCATCAACCTTGCACTATAAGGCTCTGAGCACCGAATTCTCTTTATGTGTTTGAACGTACCATAAGTCGTGCAAACAAAACAGTTGTAGCTTAAGAAAACAGTCACAATAGATCATTTTGGCTTATACTAATGCATGCTTCAAAGTTTTTTACCGCATTACTTCTTGCTTTTTATCCAGATAATATTGCCCCAGTTAAAACCACCTCGAGTGCCTCCGGAGTGGCGTATGGAGTCGGTGTCGTGGGACCAGCAACAGTTGAGAGGTTTCTGCTACCCCACCAGAGAATTTTGGCAGAAGCAAGAAGTAGCAAAGTATGGTATATTATTTAACAGCTCTTCAAGGCATCTGTGACCAAATCCACACTTTTTGTCTGACTACTCCCAGGTCCTTTGCATAAATAAAAAGGTAAAACTTGTGACTTTGGATGTAATCTGATTTGTAAAATTCTTTCACTAATAGCTTTATCTCCAAGTGTTAGAGACTATATTTTAAGCTGTAGTTATGTTTAAATGTATTATAATATGATTTAAATCAATAAAGCCGTGGAAGCCGAAGCTTGTGCAGTACAAATATGATTTACGTTTTAGGTGCATGGCGTCAATAGCGGAATCAGCGACTATAGGTTATAGAAAAACGTTTCGTCAGTTGAAAAACTGAACCCACAGTAATTTATGGAATAATATAGTATTTGCCTTATTTATAAATATACTTCTGATTCTAATTAAGGTTGGCTAGTGAAGATTTAAGACGTATAGGAATTGCAAATAGAGAGATAGATTATTTTTAAATATTTACTGTAGTTTTTATTGTAAGTTTCTTTTGCTTGTTAAAGGTTTACTTATTACTTGGTAATTGTGTACGAATAAATTTGTATAAGTATAAAATAGTTTATTATTTTAATTTTATTCTATTTTTCGGAAACGCACCTACCTAACTATTACACGTAAGTAGGTACTAACTAAAGTATTTCAATACGTATTTTATATATAACGTTTAACTCCTAAAATGGATATCAAAGGTACAAAGATACTATCTAGAGAACAAGAATAAAAAAAGGCGCTTGAAGATTCTGAAATAGTTACCATATTCCAGATTGAAATGACAATGACAGTTTTAGTAAGAGCAAAATACCCCAGGCTAAAATATCAATGTGCCTAGTGCCTACAATAACAATATACGGTGCATTTAAAAGTAAGTAAGTTAATCAAAAAAGTCATCCAAAGATTTTAATCACTTCATCTAGATTTTGTATTCATTCTTCGTTTTTCGTTTTATTAGACAGTAAACAAACTATACTTAATTGTAAAGATCGGTTGCCGACTGCACCTTATTCTTTCCATTCAATTAAAACGTAATACGAGTACATAGTTAATTCAAGGCATTTTGTGTTTTGTACTGACATGAAACTATTTATTTATCGCACTATTATTACTATGAAACTGCAAACAAACACAAACATAAAATACCAACATCACTGAAATCCAATTGAATCAATAATAATAGTAATAGTATACTCTGTGACAACAATATGGCGCCAAATTCACTTTTATTATTATTATTTTTTCCGTATAACAAGGTTGCTGTTAGCCTGTTAAAATAGGAATACATATTTTCAGAGAGGTCTACATATTATAATGTGGTAAACAAGTGTCATCACTATAATTATAGTAGGTAAGTATCCTTTAAATCCCTACGGGAGGAATGATCTAATGCTATCTGCATTAAATCATTCCACTAAGCTAGTCTAGAAGTCGTAAGATACGGTTTATCAACCATCCGGAGTTACAACAAAATTACTTATTACTTCTTAATCATATATATACTTTAACATTTACATTAAAATCCATTAATTAGGGGGCAACCCTGATTATAATACGAGTAGAAACCAAGGATCCAAAGAGTATTGCAAAGATCGAAGTTTAATTTGGCATTAAAAATTTTATATATTCTATTGCAATTAGCGACATTTTTGACGGCTTCAAAACAAACATTATTTTTATTGATTTATTTCCTTTTATTTTGTATTGTTAAATTATTTATAATATACCATTTTAATTAACCCAAATTATGGATTCTTTATTAAATACCTACTTGAATCTACTCAAAATGTCCGAAAACGACCCTCGCTACGAGTCGATGTTATTTAACTACGAAACTACGATGAAAGACGATTTTCGCAACGGAGCGATATTAGATATAAACAAGACGGTTTATAAGGAAAAACCTCAATGTTTAAGGCCTAGGCCGCCGCCTCTGAAGGACATACATACCTTGACCGAATGGAAGACATCTTACTTGCCTATTGATTTCTTAATAAAGCCTAAGGAGGTGGTGAGAACGGACCCCCATAAAATTCAGGATCGCTATGTTAGTGAATATATCTATTTTTCAAATTAAAAGTGTATAAATATGTATAAGAAGGTATAAGTACGTAGCACTTTTTCAATTTCGTAAGATAAATATTTATAAAATTTTAACGTACGTACATATTGTTCGAAAAGACAATCGTCGACGTTCCGTAGGGATAGTTGACAGTCTAAAGGGTAGTCGATAATACCTACGACTCGCATATTTGTATTAGACGCTGTATACAATATTTTGTCGACGAAGTCTTCTAGAGCCTAAAACAAAATAAAGTGTCACCACGTATTTTTTAAAATAATTTAGTAAAAAAATATAGTTTAGTGGTTTGTGGTGATACCCTTCGTGTGCGAGTACGACTCGCGCTTACCCGGTTTAATTTTCATTGATCGTGGTCCATAGGATAAACTCGTAGACCTTGAGAAGGAACAAGTCCGCGCGAGCCGCCCCCGCGTCGTCATGGTACCGGCTATCAGCATGGACGACATCCAGGATGAACAGTAAATAGTTTTCATCATGATCCCGTTTATATTTCGGTATGGCGGGCTAATTAAGAGACGGCAACCCGACAGATCAAAAACCCCTACAAAAAAGCCCCCACAAAAAAAAATTCAAAAAAAGATTTTTTCACATTAAAAGGGATTTTCATTATATGTGTAACAAATCATGTTATTTTCATATTAAAGCCCGAGATTGTTATATATGTCTAGATCTGATGAAAGTCAACAAGCAAAACATAAAATCTGCATTACTATGACAGTTAGTAATGTATATGGTTTCTTATAAAAGTGTCACATAGACAAAACTATATTGCACATACAATACGTAATTGCGCACTCATAACGTTACGGTTATTAAATAATAAAGTAATTTTAGCTATTCCTTTGTTCCATATAATATTTTTTAAATCTAGACATATATAATATTTTGATTAAATTATGGGAAAACCATGGGGCAAATAGTTACTTTTAAATAAATGTATCCAAATTTAAATGGAGGATGAAATTTTAGACAAAAATAAAGAATGTCAAGTGCAATTGAAATAAAAATATCTATCATTACCACAAATAAATCGAAGGAAATGCAGGGGAAAACGAAGGAAATGATGTAAGCAAAAGCGAATTTTATTTTACCCTCTACTGTACTTGTTTAATTGATTATTTGGGTGGACCTAGTTATACACATATACGTTGTTAGGCACTTTTCATACGATTATCAAGTGTACGAATACTGTATTTTGGTGTTCAGCATACAGTAGCGAATTTAGTAGAGGAGCAGCTGGCTGGGGTGACGCTACGGATTTAAACAATTTCTGGTTTTTTTTTTTGTTCCGGAAGGGTTTTAAAAATATATTTTTTACATACACCTTATTTATTATTAATGGCAATGGTAAATAGCTCCTGTAACTTATGAGGTTAGGTTTTTTGACAATTATGATCATACAAGATCGTGCGAAGGCTAAAAGAGCCTCTGCCTCTGCCTTAATTCCGGCACTAAAAAAGCTTTTGATAAACAAAGTAAAATTTGCCTAGTCGATTGGTATGTATGATTACCGCTAATCCGTGGTTATGTGCCCAACAATATTGTATGTAACAGTTTTCACATAAATGATGTCCTTTTTAACAACATAGCATTTTGATAATGCCTAAATGGTCAGAACTTTTATATTATCTTTGTGTTTTCAAAAAAAATATTCAGAAGTTGTACTTTTAGTATGGTGTAGAATTTTTAACGCTTTAGAATGAAAAGAAGCACAATTTCGAAAAATAGTATACTCCAACTATATGGCACCAAAATAAAAAAGAACATAGAATCTCCTTTTTCTTTAAAAAAAAGTTCCTGATTAAATAAACCCAAATGTCGATCATTGTTTGACGACATGAAATGAATGAATACATTTATCACAGAGTCCAATCTTTGAAAATTGTATCTTAACGAGAATGGCGCATAATTTCAATGTCTTGCGCACTTTATTCGAAGACATATTAAAATCGCTGTATTAGGTTTTTTGTAAAAAGAATTTTTGTGTGTTATATATTTATAACAATAATGTATTCTAAGATTATGATATATGTATTACACACATGTATTAATAAAGTAAAGGTTACTTATATGTGTTCCCCTTTCTTCCAGCGCGTTCTGGACATGGTATGTTCGGAAGTTATTATTATAATAATATGTATTGCTGATTTGCGGTGTCTTAATTCTACTAAAATATTCCAAATATATAACGGGAACACGTAGCATATCTTAGAGCACGTTGATGTTTTTTTAATTTGCCAATATATATTATATAATATATATTCGGTTATGGTTTTGCATCAAAAAATTTCATACTTCATTGCTGTGGACTATGCGCAAACAAAATTATGTAATATTTTATTACTGTTTTGTTACATATCTAGTAATATTTTTAACGATAGGAGGTACAAATTAAAACAACACGTTGATTTTTTAAAATAAGCCAGCACACAAAAAGAAAAAAAAATTATAGATAATTTTTATTTTTATTTTGAATATATTATTTGGCATCAATTTTGTTTGCATTCACGTACTAATACACTACTTAATCGAAAGGCTGTTTCTGTTAATACATGTTATCATTTACTCACAATATTATTATGTAGCCATCATGTGCACACCATTGACGATGTTGCACTGCGCCATATTTTTTTTACTAAAATATTTTTCAGACCTTTCGCCTGAGGCCATTAAAAGGCAGGAAATGACAGGGGAGAACACAGGTGAGGTGAACAAAACGCTTTTTCTGATTAATCCAAGTGAAGGTTCCGCTTTTCTCGGAGTAAGTTCCAGGAGGCGCTCAAAACGTTCAAAATGTATATTCGGCCATACATTTTGGGCGATTATGAGCGTTTTGAAGCCCAAGTGGAACGCGACCTCCATGTGTTGTGAGCTTCGATTAATATAGTTGGGTTGCTTTCGTGTTGTGTTGTCTTTGCTTTTTGGTACACAGACACAGTTATTATTATTGCAAGATAGCCCACAGACAAGATTTATCGAGGCACAGACGTGTTAACAGAAAAAAACTTTTATAACTTCATATGTTACTTAAATTTATATAATTATTTATTATTTATATAAAAATTACTTTGTAAATGTAGAAAATTAGGATACTGAGATTTGAGATGAAAATATTTTTATAACTTAATGTTCTATGCTTCTCAACTTGGGATATGGTATGCTTGCAGGATTTCTTTTAGCTTCAGCCAATCATGCCTAAATAAAGAAGATTTATTAATATTTATATATTACATAAAATCATTAATTTACATAATATGTATAATTAAAAATAAATTGTGAAAACGTCCGAAAAATGAAAATTGATATGCTTTTCCTATAAAAAATGGGATTCAAGTAGTAATAAACATTACTAGTAGCAAAAAATCCTACAAAACTATTTGACTTAAATCCCGACGTAAAAAATTATTAGGTGCATCGAGAAGAAACGATACTATGGAAGCTGGGGTGTGAATATAATAAATATATATATCTATTTTTGACATTAAACGGATATTAACACTAAGCGTTTTCTATAGGGCGATACCATCAACAATACCCTCTTCGTTGCATACAGTTATCGTTTTCATGACCTAACGAAAATGCTTATCGTTTGATTCCGAAATGTAAAAAAGATGTACTCGTATATTCCACAACGACATAATTTAATTTAGACTTTCATTAAAAATTACAGCTGTTGAACCGCCAAAAGGATTCAAGCAGATTCTCAAAGAGGGCGGTCCTGAGGCGTTCGCTAAGGCGGTCCGTCAACATAAAGGCCTTCTCCTCATGGACACAACGTACAGAGATGCCCACCAATCGTTGCTGGCCACTAGAGTGAGGACACACGACCTGTTGGGAGTGTCGCCCTACGTCGCGCATAACTTCAACAATCTGTACTCGTTGGAAAACTGGGGTGGCGCCACTTTCGATGTTGCTCTTAGGTAAGTATTTTTTTTTTGTTCATTATTATTAAGAAATAAAACTATCGTTATTTTCACAGAGACTTTTCAAAGAACATTAAATATTAAATTATAATACTATTAAACTGTTACTATTACTGAAAATGAAGGAGAAATATGTATAACGTCCGTACGTATGACCCTAATTGGTTTACTACCAATTAAGGTTCTAAAGATACTTTTTTGTGCTACTCTATTAAAGAAATCAATTCCAGGTTCCTCCACGAGTGCCCGTGGGAACGTTTAGAAGACATGCGTCGTCTCATCCCCAACATCCCCTTCCAGATGTTATTGCGAGGCGCCAACGCCGTGGGCTACACCAACTATCCCGACAACGTTGTATTTAAGTTCTGTGATTTGGCTGTAAGTATTTTTATTAAAGTAGCATGATCATGCATAACATCTAATGGTATGGCCTGTCATCTGTGGAAAATTATAACTAACTCAGTAGAGTTATATTCAATTAAGGTTCTTAATTCTAATTAAGTACTCTTTGATTGAAGAGTACTTAATACATTCCACTTAAAACTGTTTGATCGGTTGATAGTATTTTGGTGGAGTCGATGGCTCTCTCACCTGATAAAACCTCAAAATTGGAGATCGACATGAATCAAGTGTACGAGATCGATACGAGTGTATCGACCACTCTTTGATTACAACTCATACTAAGAATACTGTACGAGTCGATCATAAATTTGTTGTTACAGTAATTGAATCGGCTACTACAAATTTTTATTATAACAATTTCTATACTCTAAGAAAGGGTTTGTGCAGCACCAATCGTGTCGAACCATTTAGTGGTGGTAGACCGCATGGTAAATTTAATATTCTAATATTATAATTGCAAAAATATGTTTGTTAATTTGTTCTTCTGTGCCGTAACAACGGATCCATGTGTGCCGGAAAAATAGTATTGATGGCCTTCGTATAAAATTTGGGTTAATATCACCAAAGAAATTTCTTTACAAAAACCCCATAATTTTTCAGGTAAAAACTGGCATGGACATCTTCAGGGTGTTCGACTCACTTAACTACTTGCCAAACTTGATCTTGGGCATGGAAGCGGCGGGCAAGGCCGGTGGTGTCGTCGAAGCGGCCATTTCATACACCGGCGACGTGTCCGACCCCAGCAAGAAGAAATACGACCTGAAGTACTACCTTCACTTGGCAGACGAGCTCGTGAAGGCCGGGACCCACGTGCTGGGTATCAAGGATATGGCTGGTCTCCTCAAACCGCAGGCTGCTAAGTGAGTTGTTATGGTGTTTTCGTGTGGGATTTCTCTGGCTGTGTTCCCTTTTTGCACTTATGTTGTTGGTGTTTCGACAGGTGTTCTAAATGTGCTCTCGATTTTTTTGTAACCTTCAGATACATGTAATGAGAACTATCTTTATTTTTGTTGTTTTATTAATTTCAAAGAAAGAGCGAAAATAAAAAAATAGCGTAATATTTTTGTTATGATTATATTTATCGTTAATTTTTTATCTTAACTTTCCTTTTTTA
>DWNK01000151.1:0-13933 GCA_018250315.1 Hyalothyrus neleus pemphigargyra | reverse complement strand
CCACCCCGATTGAGTATACTCCTGCATGACAGTAGCCACCCGCTGAACGAGCTGAGCGGTGGGTATTGGCTCGTGGTACATGAGGTAGTATTGCTGAGCCATCTTCCTGGCCTGCGTGACCAGGAGACGGTAGTCCGGCCCCATTCCGGAGTACACCATGCCTGTAATTTTCATTAATGAGAAGGATTTTTTCATGTAAGCCACACAAATCAGGCCACAAAAATTAATATGGATATTTCAATACAAAATTAAGGCTTTTTAAAATTGATTAGTCTGATAGAAAGATTCAGGTAATTAAACCAGCATCTTGTATAATAAATGAAACTCACCGATGTGGCCGGTGATCATCTCTACTTTATTTACGCTGTGCTCATCATAAAGTATGCTCTTGTGCTTGTTCTCAGTTGCTATGACAACCCCATTGGATGCTGGAACACAAAATTTTAAAAATAGTAAAAGTTATTTAAATTTCATTTAAAAACCTAACTTAATTAAAAATACTGATATGTAAAGTCTTTTCCAGTCTTTCAAATATTATTGTCTTTTAAATATACATGAGAGTATCAGAGAATCTTGGCTGGACAATAGGTTCTTTTTTATAAAATTGATGTTAGGTGATGATTACACAGTTACAAAAGTTAAAAAAATATATCTATCTATCTAAAATCTATGCATTAAGACCATTGAACCCAAACACGACACCCAAGCATATTGTTGTTGTTGTAAGTTGCTGAGGATCCTGCAGACTCCAGGTGATGCTCCAGTATCAGGTCAAGTTCAAGATGTTCTTGCAATATTATTGACATAACAGGATACAAAATTTAAAATTGTTCGGACCCACTACTTGCTCATATCTAGAAAAGACAATTTCATCACGAAGGAAAAAACTCATCATAATCGAACAGCTGATCAAATTTTCCTGAATCATACCTAAGAATTCTCGATCAAATTACTTTTCAAACAAATAAAACTAAATTGAAATCGATTCGTCGCTTTTGGAGCTAGAATGCATAACACACACAGATACATAATCCAAACAATCATACAAGTATGTATGATTGTGTGACAAAACAAATTTCACATTTATAATATTAATCGCATATAGAATTAAATAGTATAAGATATTGTAGTGATACACTGTAAGTAATTATTCCGTAAGCTGGTAATTTATAGCGCCGTCATGCAATTTTTTGGTCGACGCCAATATAACCTAAAACAAGCCATTTTTTTACCTTTTATCCCGACGGAGGTACCGCCGGCTGCTACAGCGGCTAACGCATATTCAATTTGAACCAATTTTCCTGAAGGACTGCAATAGAAGTGTGAAAGAACATTGTTATAGCGAGAATTAACTTTATTAGAAATTTATAACTCAAAAAATACCATATAATAAGTTTCGGAACTCCATTCCAGTAATAAAACACACACTATTAACCAAAATGGGAGTTAAATATTTGTAAATGAGAACCAAATATTACTTATTTTAAGTAAAAATTACCTAAAAGTTGTTAGCGAGAAACTATAACGTTCGGACGCCATGATTACAAAGCAAATTGTCAATCAAATAATCGCCGTCATGTTGGTGGATTGACTTTAACGTAGAAGTTTAGAAATTGATAAGTTAAGTTGCAATGAAACATGATTATGTTTTGTTTATTTGTATTTATATACATAATTATGTGAACCGTGAACCGAAGTCAATTTCTTTAATCTTTATCATTAATTAAACCTTTTTTTATATACTTGGTTTGGTAATTGGTAAAAAAAAACCATTTTTATACGATGCCATACGATATTGAACGGACGATTTTATTGTGAATTTATGAATGTGGCCAATCAAGCGATTCCCCCCATAAATTGACCAATCAAGTTGTATTACGTGAAGTCCACACATAATACAACGTGACTGCCAATCTGGTCAAATTGTATATAAATTGTACAGTGTCGTTGGAGTATTAAAATTTATTTGAATCGATATCATAATAATCGATATTTTTGGCAAAAAACCAAGATTCCACTCCAAGATAGAAAAACAACGCTAGTTCCTGTTTCCGATTGGCTATATCATTAGCCAATTACAATCGCGGATATTCGCTCAATATTTGACTTGGATGTGCTATGTCGAGCTATTTTTATAATTTTAATTATCTTTAGCGTATCGAAGTAATAGTATTTATTGGAAATAAACGAAAATGTTAGCTCTGCGTGGCGTTTCTCCTCTATCCGAGCCATTGTCGGATACCACGTTAGAAAGAAATCGCGCAGAGAAGGCGTTAATAACGAAGACGCCTTCTCAAAGTCAAGTTTTCTTGAATAAAGCAAATTTCAGTGCTGTGAAGAACTTTTCTGATAAAAACGGGAATGATGTGACCAAAAGTGTTCATAAACGGCGCAAAACGTTTGCTTTTTGGACACTGGTGGTGCTGTTATTCGTTCTTGCGATTGGGAATTTGGTTTTGACTTTCGCTATTCTTGGAGTTTTAAGACTTGGACAAGGTAACTATTCTAACATGATATCATCCGTACTCATTACTATGTCAGTGCTAGGCGTAAAAAAAACAAAACAAAAAACAAAACATAAAAAATACATACAGCCGAGCATAGAACCTCCTCCTTTTTCGAAGTCTGTTAAAAAGCTGGTGGTAAGGTCCCATCGTGTGATGCTGTCCCGTCGTGGGACTGACTAGCGACCACCTTCAGACCGGAGTGCCGTCAATAGCGACTTGTCGTGTTCCGGTAGTGCGCCTCAGAGCCAGAATCCCTCTTATCACCCTTCCCATCCCATTCCATCTTTTTTACCTCCAAAGCCGGCGAGCATTGGCAACTCCTCTGCTGTTGCAAATGTTCATAGGCAGCGGCAACTACTTACCAAGTATCTCCAATCTTTGTTTGGCTAATACATAATAAATAAACTGGCCTATCACTGAAACTGGACTGATGGATGCTTGGTCGTTACTATATCATAAAGATATTCCTATCCAGGTCTAGAGAGCATGGAGTTCCTTCCAGAGCACAATGCAGTCAAGTTCTTCGGGCATGCTGATCTGGACCATGTGTACAAGAGGGACGGCCTGCTGGAGAGCTTCCGGGATGTTCCCATGAGCATTAGTAGCGAAAATGGATCTGTGATGTTCAATTTGCAGACCAGGTTTGTTTGAAGTCATTGTCTTACTATTTAACTGAGAGTTAGAGTCCATCTTCCCTATCCTTCCCATCTCATCCTTGTCTCTTTTCCCTTCAAAGCCGATGAGCATTGGCGACTCCTCTGGTGTTGGAAATGTTCGTATGCGGTGGTGACTTGCCATGAAGTATCTCACCTGCCTTCTCATATGGGTTATACATAAAAAAAATAAAAATACATAAAAAGATGTTAATTTATTAAAATGTAGGATCATTTTTATTATCATGGGATAATATCTCAGAATAAGAATAATTAGGCCAGTCTACCAAGTTGTACTCAGATATCCTGCAAAGTCCTAGCAACATGCGTCTGAGACGATTTAGAACTATGTGACAAGGTGATGAATTGAAACAGATTTGCAGTGTGGTGAATAGTTACAAAAGTTAACAAACAGAACTTTATTTACATGTTTGTGATAAATTAAAATCATAAAAAATCTTTCATCATTCATGATGAAAATTTTTTATTTTTTGATTTTAATTTTATGACTAAATAACACCTAAATCAATTTATTAAGATGAGACAATTTTCACTATTTTTCATTCAATCCCATGGGATCTTCCAGGCAGTCCCGTTCAGAGACCAAGCTAGTGGTGAACGCTTCTGGAGTGTTTGCTCGAGGAGTAAATTCCTTGGAGCTGCTGGATCCCGACAGCGGTGAGCTGGTTTTCAGCACCAGCAACCCTCAGATGACAATACCAGATGGGGTTAACAACCTCCTGGCTAAGGTAACTAGGACTACCTCTTTTTATGCGTTAAACGAAGAGATTCCTGATGGTAAATAGTCACCGCCGCCTAATAGCAGAGGAGTCGCCAATGCAGGCTTTTAAAGAAAAATGGATAGAAAGGGTAGGGTGGGAAGCAGGACTGTGACTCTCAAGCGCGCTACAGGAATACGACATGTAGCTATTGATGGCAGATTCCAGCCTGAGGGTGGGTGATAGCCAGTCAAGTCACACTATGACCATATCAGCAAAAGCAGCAGTGCCTTCTTTGCGTGCACTTGGAGTCTGCAGGATACGCAACTCATTGTCAACTTCAGCTTATTGGAATGGTCTTAATGAATACATTATTATATGTAGAAATTGGATTAGATAAGTCGATAATTTTATAAATGTTCTATTCAGGCTTGTGTATAAAAAGTGTTTTCTAACTAATCTTATCGGTTTCAGCAAGTGTCAACCAAACGGATATCTTCCCCCGTGGATGAAGATCTGACCCTTCGTTCGGAGACATCAGCCCACCTCCGAGGAGCTGAAGGCACCAGAATGGAGTCCAAGGAGCTATTCTGGAGCGCAGATCAGGATATATACCTCAAATCCATCAATGGATCAGTTGTCTTAAGCGGCAAAGAGGGAGTCTATGTTGATGTGAGATACTTGCCCATAGCGATGCCGTTGAACAAGTCAGATAAGTTCAGCCAGGGTACCGGGCAGTTCAAAGTATGCGTGTGTATGCCCCAGGGAAAGCTGTTCAGGATCGCTGTACCCACAGGGCAGAAAGTCAGCTGTGCACACATCAACATGACAGGGGATTTGAACCCATGTGTTTAGTTGCTTGTGGAAATATGCTATTAAATTAGGATTATAATATCTTTGTAAGTAGGGTGTCTAGGGTTAGCAGTGGACACCATGGTAAAATCAGCTAGCAATATGTTGGTGGTAAAATCTCAATCTCGTGCTCCATGGAGTTGGTTGGGTCTATAGGCAGCAGTGACTTACCGTCAGGTGCTCGATTCCTACTTCAAAATCAAATAAAAAACAAGGCAAGACATAAAAGGTATGTCCTGCACATATTGAAGCTACCATCATCATAAGGAATGAATATACCATCATACATATTGGTAGCAAATTGTTGCAAAGTAAATATAATTTTAATTTAAGACTTATTTAGAAGTATATTGAGTATTGCATTTAGGGAACGCTCGGGGATTGATTTATTCATTGTTATAGAATTGTGATGTATCTAGTCAATGTTTAATGGATATTATAGTGTATTGATCTATTGGTTGTTTAATTTTGTACTCTTATTGCATATTTATAAAAATCAGGCAATTGCAGAGCTGGGATTACCGAGATTCATATAATGCTGGTGGTAAGGTCTGGTGTTGCAAATGTTAATAGGCGGCGATGACTATTTACCATCAGGTATCTCGCCTGCCTCTTTGTTTGATGTAATGCAACGTCAGCAGATTTGCGTGTAATGCAACGTCAATAAATAAATGCGAAAAATTGTCATAGGATGTTGCTGGTGGTTAGCTTCTACCCCAAGCCGTATTCTACCGTCAATAGCGACTATCCAACCGTGCGCTTGTTGCGGTGACTCTGTCCATAGGCGAAGACTTTTTAGGAAGAGGGAATCTGGCTCTTAGGCAATACCAAAACTGATCGGTTCGATAGTTTTCAAACGCAATTCACGCATCAAAAGGTACATTTTCAAATAAAAGTCTTGCATTATACTGTTTTTGAGCAATTTTATTGTATTCCTCGTAAAATATATTACATTTAATTTTATTTTACAACCACAGAATTTCATTGATTACGAAAATATTTTGAATACATAAATATATCATTGTATTATTTTAGTCACTTTTTCTGTTTGTCTCAATCTAAATACAGCTTTAGGTAACACACTTTTGATTTCATAGAGATCCATTAAGATCTCTGTGAAATCAAGTGTGATCTTCCAATCTGCATTTCGCACTTGGCCAGCGCGGTAGACTATGGCCTAATCCTTCTGAGAGGGACCCGAGCCTAGCAGTGGGAATCGGTTGATGAAATGATCACATAGTCCACCTTATTTAATCTAAAATAGCTCCCGCGAAAATATATATATATAGATATATATATAGACAACTCAATTCGTCAAGTAAAAATAATTTTCTCCCTTCAAACACTATTTTGAAACTTTAAACTATCTTAATATGGGGTCCGGGTTCTATTAGAATGCGGTTAGACTTTTCCTCATATATATTACAAAGTAATTATCACTTGCTACCTACATGCCCGTTTAAAATTTTCATAGTTATGTAATTCTACCGATCCGCACTTGGCCAGCGCGGTAGACTATAGCCTAAGGAGCCCAACAGTGGGACAGTAATGGGTTGATGAGTGAGTCACAGACAGAGCAAATTATAATTTTTCAGTTTTTCTTTTAACGAACCCTAAAAAGCACTTACAGTTTCGATATGAAATCGTTCGATTTCAAAATATATATATATTGCCTCCGTATCAACATACGCGTATTTTTATACATTTTCATTAATAATACTGTTTTTATTGTAATTAATTGTATAATTATGTTAATTAAGATTAAGTTAACACTAATTATAATTAGACCGCACCGGAGTTTTCTTCGGAAACTATTTGATACGTTATAAGGTATTCGGGGTAGGCCTGCAACAAAATAATAACAATATTAATATACTTAACAAAATAATCTAACACGAAATAATAAAAATATATAATACACATAACTTGAGCTAGAAATGTTTTTTTATGTATTAATCAAATGAAGAGGCGGGCGAGATACCTGATGGTAAGTGGTCACCGCCGCATATGAACATTTGAAACACCAGAGGAGTCGCCAATGCTACGCCGTTTTTGAAGGCTAACGGGGTGGGATAAGAAAGATGGGAAGTGGGATTCTGGCTATCAGGAGCACATAAATACGTAGCGTCACTGTTGACGGTAGACTGCGTGATATGCTGACAT
This sequence comes from Hyalothyrus neleus pemphigargyra, assembly GCA_018250315.1. Taxonomy (NCBI): domain Eukaryota; kingdom Metazoa; phylum Arthropoda; class Insecta; order Lepidoptera; family Hesperiidae; genus Hyalothyrus; species Hyalothyrus neleus. The sequence continues at coordinate 7,039 of DWNK01000151.1, read as the reverse complement.
GTTAGATGGGACCTTACCACCGTTGGTACTATTGAAATTTTTTATTCCTGCTAGTACTAATTTACACTAGTGGTGGTGAGGGTGGTCGCTAACCCAGGTCACACGACGGACCTTACCACCAAAGCAATGGCGCGGTACAGACCTGCTCGCCGCGGTAGACCACGTACTCGGGGAAGCACAGGCCGCCGTGGCTGGGCCTGCCCGCCACCGAGTGGTGTCCGGGCGGGGCGTGCGCCATCTTTGCCGCACTCGATAATGGGAAGGCGCGGCCCAGCGTCACGCGGCAGAGGAGCATTTGTCTGGAAGGGAATGATTGTTTTAGTTACGGTGTACACGATTTGTGTTGTTTGTTAGGTGTGGGTGTGTGTGGCTGTGTGGGTGTTTGATTGGTGTGTGTGTAACATTTGTATGCGAGTCTGCATCTGTGTGTCCGCTTGTGGCGCAAACAAGCATTTGACACATGACTTTTGTTTTCCGTGTGTGAGCACGTGCCCGTGTGTGATCATATCCTTTTGTGGGCCCCCGTTTTTCCGTGTGTGTGACCGTTTCTGTCTGTGCGTGCATATATACACAGACACCAGTGTATGTGTGTGTGCGTGTGTGCGTGGTCACCTGTGGCACAGGTAGCAGCTGCGGTCCTTGTGCGCGGGGCAGCCGGAGCCGCCGCCGAAGCCGTACACGTACTGGTTGCTCTTCGACGAGTGCTCCGCGAAGTATATCCCCGCGCCGAACATGCCACCTGGCGGACGTGACAAGATTTAGTTTCATCGTACTGAACGGAACGGACTTTACGGAAAACCTATTCTGTTCATAGATTGTTATTATGTAAACTTGGCCATGGATTGGTGGTAAGATGGTATGGTTCGAAACAACCACCTACGCATTTCTACCGTGAAGCAATTTTTATGCGTTTCATTGGAAAGGTGCAGGAAAGGTGCATGTATGAGATGAGGCGACCATTAGTCTTCAAGAATAGCATACTCCTAGCTTCCTCAGAAGCGGGAGATTGTAGTCAAACGATGAAGTCAGTACCGCTGCCACCCAGTAGAAGGCGAATGCCACTCAGTACTAGGGTGTATCCCCAATTTACCCAACAGTAAGGAAGTGTAGCTCCAACACTGGGGAAAGTACCTCCAGCTAGCCCAACAGAAGGGCGGTGTAGCCCCCTTAACACACAACAGTAGGAAAGTGTAGTCCCAGCACTGGTAAAATACCCTCACCTAGCCCAACAGTCGCGCAGTGAAGCCTCCACCACACTATAACAGTGGGGAAGTGTAGCCCCAGTACTAGAGATAATACCCCAGCTTGTCCAACAATGGTGGAGTAAGTCCCGCCCCACTCACCAATATAAGCATGACGCTCGTCAAAGCCCTTCTGCACGATAGCGTTGATGAACGGCGATCCGTGGAACAGCATCCGTTCGTTTGGCGCGCCTGCTTCCTCGGTCACCTCGCGTCTGCGATGTTGATACCGCTCCCATAGGCGACCGTTCACTATTTTTTGTATCTGTGGATGAAACGATCGTTTGATTCGATATATATTTGAATGTTTTTAGTATTTTAATACCTCCGTTTTAAAATTACTTATAAAAAGAAACCCTGCGAAGCGGTGTTTACTCGACAGATTGCTAGGCTGCTAAAAATGAAGTGGCAGCCTAGTAGTTAAGAAATGCGATAAGAAATTCTCCGGGGATTCGAATCTTAGATACGTACAATTGATTTTTCTTAAATCACTTGCTTATTGTAAGTTGTTGGTCTTGCTTTATTGACGAAGGAAAACCTATCTATTTGTGTTCTAAAAAGTATTCTCAAAAGTCTATGAACTCTACCAATACATATATGGTCAGCGCGGTGGATTATGGCCTATCCTTGCTTTCCTTCCATCCTCCTCAATCCTTCTCATTCTGAGAGGTATCCCCTCCCCCTTACCCGCACGACGTTGTACCGAGCGAAGTGCCCCCCCGCGTGTTCGCGGTGCGCGCGCACGGACGCCTGCATCTCGCGCTCCACCACCGCGTGCTCGCTCGCATCGCCCCCCGCCCCGCCCGGCGCGCCGCCCTCCGCGTCGCACTCCGCCGCCGGCACCACGTCCACTAGCGTCGTGCCCCCGTACCACTCTGGGGGGAAACGAATTCTTGAAAACTTGTGTGTTGTGTAAAACTGCATTGCGTACTTAAAAGTGACTCCGTAACCATTTATGTAACAAAATTAAAAATATTTCAAAGACACGTACATTTCCTTCCCCATTATCTGTCAAATGTTTCCCCTTCTCTGCCACATGATCCCCCTCCCGCTTCTCTGCCAAACGCTCCCTCCATCCTCTCATCCGCGACACATGTCCCTCCTCAGCCTGGTACATCTAACCTAGAGCAGTTATCCCCCTTACCAGAATGCGCCTGCAGCGAGCGCCGCGCGGCCCGCAGCAGTCTATGCCGGTGTCCGTACGCGGCCACGCCCACCGCGCGCAGCTCCTCGTGGCACATCTCCGACAGAATATCCACCGTAATCTGCTCGCGCTCCAGGATGGACGATAGCTGCTCTAGACCGATGCTGGGGACGGAATCACGGTATCATGTTAATAAGGAGCAAATGCAAGCTGTGATAACCTACACTACACTTACACACGCGTTCAGTTTGGTCACCTTTAAAAATACACAATATTCAAAAATATTTAGACTGTACATGTATCTTAAATATCTTTTTAACAATTCACACACGGCCATCTGGTCCCAAACTAGGTTTATCAGTTGCCTGTTCTACGGTGACCAGGCAACTGATAAACCTACATATTTCTAAATATATACGTATATATAGTATTTGTAAATTTTACAAACAAAAATCTTCTACTGAGACTCATAGAAACCATTATAACAGTCATGAATTAATCAAATACAAAAAATATTAATGTACGGATAATAAGAAACTCTTGAGCAATTTTAATTAGTCGGATTATACATCAGCCATCATTGTCTATGTTTTGTGGTACAGGAACCGGGAATGTACACATTTGGTCCATCATAATATCCACACCAACAATCCAGTCGATTATACATGTTTCCACGCTTACCTCGATAGGAAGGTTTGTAAGCTTTCAGAGGTGGATAGCGCGGAGGCCGGTCTACCCGCCGCGTCTTCTAGGCTGCCCCTCGAGCCGTCCGCCCAGTAATTGCTTGGCATTACCTGAAATACAAAAATGATATCAGTTTAATCGCAGTACTGAATTCGCTAGTGAACCTGAGAGTCAGATTCCATCTTCTTATCTCTTCTTTAGTCGATGTCGGGGTGTGGACTTGCATCCTAAACAACAACTTTCTTGCAAAATATAAGTAGCATTGGCGAGTCTTCTGGTGTTGCAATTGTTCTTAGGCGGTGGTGACTATTTACCTTACGGCTATTTACTAGTCATCATTATCAGTTAGAGGGGAAGAGAAAGAGAGAGAGAGAAGGGACCGGGGAGGGAGGGAAAGAGATTAGAAGACGAAGAATGGGGACAGAGAGCTGCACTATGTCAGTTGCTACGACGTCACCATAACACACGGAGTTGCGCACCGGCAGCGCCAGCGTCACAGTGCTCAATGTGGAGGCAAAGTTGTACAAGGCCATTTGAATAGGGAAGAGAGAGGGAGATAGAGAAGCGAGGGGAGAAAGGGAGAGAGAGAGACAAAGAAGAGAGAGAAACAGCGAGTTAAAGAAAAAATAATATTAAGAGGGAGGGAGGTAAAGAGAGGAAGTGGACTGGGGAAAGAGAGGGAGAGCGATAGCAGTAAGGACAAAGGATAGACGGGCGCAGCTACAGGACGGATGCTCCCCGCGATCGTCGTCATGACGGCCATGAGGGACCATGGAGGGAGTTATTGAGAGAGAGAGAGCGACCGGGTAGAGAGGGAGGAAAAGATAAGGAGATGCAGAAAGGGGAAACTGAGGAGAGAAGGCAGGAGTAGGCATCTTGATCCTTCTCTCCTTCTCTATGACGTCATCGCGCTACTCACCGGCAGCGCCAGCGGCACGGTGTCCCCGCTGGGCAGCAGCACGGGCAACAGCGGCGGCGGCAGCGGTGCGGGGGGCGGTGGCGGCGCATCCCCCGCGCTCGTCGTCATCGCGTCCTGCAGCAGCGAGCGCACGTCCTCCGCGCCGGCCAGCTCCAGCGCGGTCTGGCCCTCCTGGTTCTTTAGGAATGGGTCCGCGCCGTGCGCCAACTGGTTGGGAAGGAACATGATGAGATAGCGAAGAGAATATGTTGAATTTTCATATGTGATGTAGGTGTATATGAAATGAAATGAAATGATGTATGGAATGTAATTGTATGTACATAATATATTACTAGGTCTATTGTATGTTCGGTTGAATAATCTACAAATTATACTGCACACTATATTCCACCTCTAGCTGAGTCTATATTCTATTTGATCTTCTACACTACTCTGTCTACTCTGTCTTGTGCATATTCTACTCGATCTACTGCGCGGGTTATTCACAAGCAGCGTGTACGGCCCTCTGCCTGTCTACACCTGACTCTATTACACGGTCTACTTGGTCTACCACGGTCTACTTGGTCTACCACGGTCTACTCACCAACAACGCACACTGCGGGCGCACGTTGTACGCAGCCTCATGCAGCGGCGTGAACCCCGAGCGGTCGGCGACATTGGGCGAGACAATTCGAGATGCCGTACGACGCGGCGATGTGGAGGTATATCTTGTAAATAACTTACTAGGTCTAATGTATGGTTTACTAAGTCTACAGTATAGTAAGTTGTGTTACCAACAAGGTATACTGCATATGCGCTATGTTTACTACACAAACAACGGTCTATTAGGTCTACTGCAGTCTACTCTGTCTACTACACGCTCTACTCAGTCTTCTGCACTGTCTACACGGTCTTCTGCATGGGCACCTCACCATACAGCGCAATAGGCACGGACACAGCTTCCAGTAATCGATCACCAGCAAGGTCTACTCGGTCTACTGCGGCCTACTCACCAACAACGCACACAGCTGCGTGCGCGCCTTGTGTGCAGCCTCATGCAGCGGCGTGAACCCCCAGCGGTCAGCGGCATTGGGCGCGGTGCCGGCGCGGAGTAGCAACGCAGCCAATTCGAGATGGCCGTACGATGCGGCGTTGTGGAGGGGAACCAGACCCCCCTTGTCGCGGGCCCCTACCGCCGCGCCCGCTTCTAGGAGCGCCTCGGCTACCTCCAGGTTGTTGTAGCCGGCTGGGAGACAAGATCATATCGTTGGTTGGCAAAAACATAGCCGCAATTAAAAATCATCTATTTCATTGTATAAGCTAAAAGCAAGGCTTTGCAAGGACTCGCTATTTTTAACAGACTTCGAAAAAGGAGGAGGTTCTATGTTCGGATGTATGTATTTTTTTTTATTAATACTATAGAAATAGTAGAGGACTTCTTTATAAAGATGTGGATCTGCCTATGTTGAAAAGCGGGCACTGAGGACTCCCTAAGTATTAAAATAAATACTACTATGTTGTAAGGTGGCAAAACATCCATTTCTTGTAACATTTCGCGGTTCGCCACACTAATAAATATTTAGATGTCAGGCAAAGGCGAAGAACGTAGAGAGCCATGAGAGCCTTAATTTCAAAAAGGCGACCAGACAAATTATTAAATATTTAGAATTTAGACCTGCGTCTTCAAAAATTAAATTGTTTAGTTTTTATTAAAAGATTTGCAGGTAGTGATTTTAACTTTGTAATTATATCCAAATAATCTTTTATAATTAAAATGTTATGTTCAGGAATAAATAATTCGCATTTCGAATAATTATATTTTAGTTTGTTACGCCACACACTTCTGCATTACTAGCACACGTCGAAAAGGGGAGATGGTGCTAGCACAAAAACTCGGCGTTGACAATTAGGAACGCAAAATTACGTCTATTTTAAAATGTGTGATGATAAATTTCCAAAACAGAACAGTAGAACCTCTAGAGCAGAGGTTCCCAACCTTTTCTTGGTTGAGGACCACTATAGGAGTGACGAAAAAAAAGGTCACGAAGTTTGCAATACACTATTTTGGCTTCTAAGAAATAGGCACCGAAAAAAAAGGTCGTCAATATTTCGCACGTTATTCGCCACCCGCGATCTTTTATATCATCGTTGGTAGTAGGGACCACCATTATAGGGGTGACGAAAAAAAAACGCAACGGTTTTCGCATCATACGAACGTTATTTTGTGCCCTCTGCGGACCAGTAGTAGGGACTCGCTGACCACCGGTTGGGAACTATTGATCTAAGAAAAGTAGAGGAATTGCTAAATTTTATCAGTTAGCCCAAATAGTTTTAATATTTAACTGCAGACATACCAGCGAGGTGTAGAGGCGTCGAGTTCCTACCGTGAGCGTCCCTGCAGTTGACATTTTGCGGTGTGATAAGTTTCCTGAAACAAATAATTTATTTATACAATATCGGTAATAGCAGTGATGGTCTACTGCAGTGGTTTCCAAACTTTATTTCCACGTAGCCCATTTTTTAAATTTTGCCGGTTTCGGTGGACCCCCTGCTGCTTCATTTCTGCCATATTTCTTTTAAACCTTATAAAAAAAGGAATTAAGGCTAAATAATTAGGCTATCTTATCCATATTACCTTACCATATTGCCTTACCAACATTATTTAAAGCCCGTGCACCAAAAGAATGCTAAATCAATTCAAATATATTTATTGCTAGATAAGGTTACATTTAGGCTGTAGGGGGTTAGAGATATCCTCTTTTCTTACCCTATGGCATGCAAATTTACATAACAATAATTTATAAAATATTTAAATTACAAAATAAAGATTATTGTCTAAAATAAAATTTATTATTGTCATTAATTAAATCATTACATTATGTCAGAATAAAATAAATGTCATGGAAATCCTGATAAAATTTATCATTTAAATCAATTGATTAGTAACATTTTTTTCAAAGAATTATCTAAAGTTTATACTTTAAATATTTTAAGCTAATAATAATGGTAGGCACTTGAAATTTTCACAGATTACATTTACACTATATTTTTAAAATATATAGTAATATGTTC
>DWNK01000150.1:0-13939 GCA_018250315.1 Hyalothyrus neleus pemphigargyra | reverse complement strand
TTAGCTTAGCTCGCATAGCCGAGGCAGTTTTTCATACTTGTGTGCAGACCGCAAACTATGTAAGCTAAGCGATGTGACCTAACCGAAATACTCGTATGTAAAGCTAAGTTAGTTGTGTATGCCAATCCGTAGCTACGTGAGCTAAGCCAAGCCCGCCCCGTCGTCTCTTTGCGTTACCAGTGTTTTCGGAAATCTCTTGCGCAATTATTTATCATTCGAATTGTTGAAATAGATCAATTCATTGAAATTGATAGGCAATAACCAATCTCGAGGAATACGTAGGAGAAGTGCTATTGGAGGAGTCGGATTACTCAAATAAAAAAGGATTTATATGGAGAAGAATAATAGAAGTAAAAAAAACAGATAAAAATGAATGACGTGTCATCAGAACTATTTTCATCGATCATTTATCTCGAGACGACACATCTATCGCACTGAACTGCTTTCACATCACTGACTTAGTTTGTTGACACATAGTTGTTGGTGTGCATAAAACTTATTTCTAGTTTAGCTATATAGTTGGCATAGCTTAGACCTTAGCTCAGCTTCGGCGTAGCTTAGTTTTTGGTTTGCAGCCGGCTTCAATGCCTTACAATATAAATTTGGTTTGGCTGGTGGTAAGGTCCCATCGTCTGAAAAGCAACGTTCATAGGCGACGGTGACTCCTCACCATCAGGTATCTCGCCTGCATCTTCGTTTGGCTTATATCTATATTAAAAAAATACGTAATCCCAATTTCAAAAGTAATCATTAAGAAGACCTTTGGTGAATTATTGCGCATTCGTATTTCGCGTTTATGCTGCGCGTTAGGAATGTATTAAATTAGTTTAAAGTAAGTCATGGTTAGGAAAATGGCGAGTAAATTATAAATCAGTCAGTCTTTCACACCGAAGCCGTAGTAACAAGTTCGTTTTAAAAATAAATATAATAAATGTTCTTCTCATGACGAAAATGGAGATCTTTCCGTTATAACACAACAACACATACATAAATCCTTTGCACCGACAACCCTACCGCATATAGAATAATTTATTCACACACGGAAAGGACTAGCTCACGGAAAGCTTTTACTTTTCGATGACCTTCCCGATAGTTGCAGCCCCTGCCTGTGAGAAAGTGTGAAATAATTGTCACGTGTCGACCAATGCATGATAATGTTGTATTTATGATTTATGATTGAGCAAAACGAGATCGTTTATGTGTACCCACTACAATCTGATCTTCATGAAATTATGTACCTATACTACTAGTTTAGTACCCTTAGTACAAGTTTTGCTCGTGACTACTCGATGATCGAAAACGAAAATCTCCGATTCCGTTTTTTTGTTTCTATAAGAGCGTCTCGTTCATCGAACCGATGACTCCCTCAGCCAATAAAACAGGCGGAATCGGGAGTCGATAACGAAATAGTGTTCGAAAATTTGTAGATAGCAACTCATACTAAGGGTACAGATACTAAGTGCTGTCATTGCTAATTTTTCTTAAAATGTAAATATTCGGTCAATCGTGAACAAAATATTTTTAGCCAAGTTACATGTATGTACATATTTCGATAAAATGATTGCTTCTTCTACAAATTGTCTTCACAAACATTGAAAATTGTCCCGTCATTATCAACGAAACCCGCGGTTCGTGTGAAGTTTCATTACGTACCTGTCACGTTCTATAATGTCACGGGTTGAACAAACGCGCGCTTATACCGAACTTTAATTGTATGGAAAAACGGCATTCCACCACTTATGGCGAAGCAATCGGTATAAATAACGATTGTGTAATAGAGCAATAAACCGCAGATATGATGCACAGTGTAAACCCTGCCTTTATAATCGACGACTTAATGCTTATGCGATAAATCGTTGTAATCGTGTCTTTGGTGGGATATTTATACGTAGGCAACTTGTGTTTTTATTTCAATTAGGGACATGTCGGGATGTATCTCCCCTAACTTAACCACGTACAATGACGTAAAGGACGTGTAGGTACACTTTCTTTACAGCATTGTAACAAAGACTATGAAATCTGAATAATATTTTACTGTCTTCATCGTTAACCAATTAGTTTTTCCCACTAATGAGGAATGATAACATACCCATACCATACATAAAACATGGAAAGATCTCATGTAGGTATGTATAATGTATATGCTCTCAGTTATCCGCAAGTTTTATTTACTCTCGTACTATTACCTACCTCTTTAAAAAGTACTGTTATGTTTGACATTTAAACAATATTCCGTGCAGGCGTCTATTGGTTAGCAGGCGAGCGTAACTCCCATTGGCTGGCGTCATATTCATTACATTTGATTGCTTGTAAAATTTCACATCATGAACGAATGATTTCCCATGAGGTCATCATAACACCTTATGGAAACAATTTTAAAAGTAAGCTTACATTATGGAGGTCCAAGTAACATATGAAGTAGGATTAAAATAATACTGATTTAGGACATGATAGTAACCGCCCAGGATTATTTTAATGTTTTAAAGATACATCGTATTTGTAGCAAATATTCGTAATCACAGAATCTAAGCAGTCATCATGCTATTTAACAGCCCTTAAGTACCAAGACAAGTATACGCCTGGGCCGGTTGCAAACGCAATTTAATCAATCGTAAACGTATCGGGAACAAGCACCCGCCGTTATTGATGGCGCGTGTCCACGGACGGTGTTGATATCTGCGTGCGAATGTATTATATTAAACATTTTATTATTTATAGATTACATATTACATTATTATAGTAGCCTGAGTCTCATCCTATATAGTAGGAACCTGCACACACCTTTATAAGCCGGTCATGCATGAGTCGTAACGGTTCCGTACCATCGAACAATACTTAATTTCAATTTTTTTTAATATGTAGTGTCATTTTGTTTTATTTTTAATATTTTTTGCTTAGCGGCCACAATTATATATACTTTGAAATTTGCTTTGTAACAGACGGACGGACAGACAGCGGAATTTCAGTAACAGGAGTCCGATGGCAACCTTTGGCTACGGAACATTAACAATGAGAACAAAATGAAGTTTTCTCAAGGATAACTCAGTGGATATAAATTGCAGTCTCCGACTTCGAAAGCAGAGTAAGTTTACGTTCACACAGAAGGTCCGTATTTACAGGGTCGCTATAACGGATCCGTCGCTACTGGATATAATGTTTACACTCACGTATCTTCAATACGATAAAACGGATCGTCCATCCATTGCCTAATAAAAATGTATCCCATAAAAGGGAATGTTACATATTCTGTCGGAGCGATATTTTTAGTGGATTTTTATTTTTTACTTTAATGTCATGTGAACTTCGTCATACGACTACATCCGCCATTGTCGAATAAAAACGTATAGGATAAAACGAGCCTGTAAAATGTACTGCTGTATGAAAATAAGGTAAGGGACCGCATATCGTCTTCAAATAGTTGTCCTCTGAAAGTCCCTATTCCGGATGGAATCATCTAATTTAATCGCTTGGTTTAGCAGTGAATGAAAGGATGATGAGGAACTATCCACATGTAAACCCTATTATATCTATCTCATTTTTTCAGCCAAATATTTCGTACACGAAACAATTTTTAGTACAACATTAATTTTGCATCATTATTTTGTACCGCTACAAAAATTTGTTAATATTAATACCTACATATAAAAATAACCAAATAGCATTATAAGGTTTGCTCGAAATTTACGAAAATACCGCGCAATGAATAATGTCGCGAAATGTATGTTTAAATGACCGCCAACAATGAATTTTGAGTCGAGATTTTGTGTCAAAACCTTAGCTTGACAAAAACAATATCGCTTACTTCAAGTAAACGAAATTTTTTATCGTCTGTTGAATTCCACAAGTAAATGACGCTTTATCTGAACTTAGCCTTATTCCCCTTGCAAGAATTCCACAAAAAACGGCGAACTCCAAACGCAACAAGTGGCACCTGTTGCGTTGAGTTGTGTCCGATTCAACAAATACACAAACTCTGAGAGATTACAGCTTGCGTACACAAATACGTTATGTTATTGTGGGACGATCGAGTTATTGTTGCGATCATTTTCTCTAAAAAATTAAACTGACGGTTAGAACAATAGGAAAACAACTTTTACTTTTGAGATTTTAAATGAAAGCTTCATTAAAGTATATCAATTAGAACATTCGAAAGTCCATACGAGATTGCCCAAACCTAAAACGATTCTTTGATAACATGTTTACAAACTAACGGTGAGGGGGTTTTTCAAACAACGCGTAATGAAATTAAATAAAATCTGGCAATTGTTTCAAAGTATTTAGCAATCTGAGAATTACCGAACTTGTGAAAAAAATGCAAGTTCAATTAACAGATTAACTGACCACATTCTACAAATGTTAATACGCTTAATGCATGTGGGCACTATTGAGTTTTTTATATAAATTTATTTTCGGATTAATATAGTTTATTCTCATATACCGCGGTAAGTAGTACTTCGTTTAGTAATACGCGTGTGATAAGTATCCTACCACAAATTTTGCATTGCATTTTGCCTTGAAGGTAGAGTAAGAAAATTGTAATTATAAAATAAGACCATTATGTACCTTTAAATTTAGAAACAACAAAGCTTTTAGGAACCGCTTAACATGAAGTGGCTCGTTTGCTACCTATAACGTTTAAAATAAGACCTGAGAGAAACTTCAGCTTAGCGCTATCAGTAGCGCATAGCTCAACGAACTAATGATCACTTTTACGTCTGTCCGAAGCAAGTTATTCTGTTTACTTATTTTATTGAAGCGCCAAGCTACCGCGCTACGGTCTCACGACTCAATCTAATAAATAGCAGCGGTTATACGGTATTACGGGATAGATATATACCAATGAGATATCCGGTAGCTCGGTGCCAGGGAACAGTAATAGGAATTATTGAGTTGGCCCGTGCGAAACTGTGTATCTCGCATCTAAATATGATTTATTATTATTATGCGGAACGGACTGGCAATTTATTGGGTGTAATGGATACAATGCAATATGTATATGTGCTTGCACACTGAAACCCATCTTTACGGTGGTAGAATATCTTTGGTGTGGTGGTGTGGTACGGCTCTCTACCGACAAACCAATACGTTCTTTTAGCAGCGGATATTCTGTTGTCTGAAGAAAAGCCATATAAAACTCTCGAGATCCAGGTTCTGATTACAACTCTCAGTTTTTTGACTGATTATATTTTATTGATAAAAAATAGTGATAATAGCAGTGATAGCCTAGTGGTTGAAAATTGCGGTCTGGTTCCGGTGAGGAACCTATACACCTGAGAGTTCTTAAAAAAGTTCTCAAATGGTATGGTATGTGAAGTCTATCACTACGCACTTGGCCAACGCAGTAGACTATGGCCTAATCCATGGCCAACTATGACAACTATTAAAGATAGTGATTAGATATCTGTATGCTACAATGTGCAGTATATCCTAACTCCTCATAAAAATATCTAAATATATGTATATTACATTTTACTTCGACTTTTCCTCACAAAGTATTCTGCTTGTTTAAACAAGGAAACATGTATAACATGCATAATTTTAGGTTTTCAATTTTGAATATCAATTGTGAAGTGTGATAAAATTGGTCATCGAGGTTGGAAAATGCACTTACATGGCTACAATATCCGTGTAAGTGAGTATAGTATATAATATATTTAAGCAACTTGGAGTTGCTGATATTAATTAAGTCGGTAGGGAAATGTTAATCAATTTTGTTTCTTTCTTATTTGTATCTGCTGTATGGCTATGTCTTGGCGTGGATTTTTTTACATTAAGAGTAATTTTTTCGCATAAGCATGAGTCCGTTGCTTGCAATTTTTCTTTCACCACGCCCAAACAAATTTCACTTACGTACGCACAGATCTACAAAGATTGATTCAAAAGGTACGAATATCCACAAAGCCATTTTAATTTGATTTAAACATATATGTTCGCCTCATTATTACGTGAACGAGCTGGATCTCTCGGTATTTGAAATGCATGTAGAATGTCGATGTCGAATATCCAACATGTGTCAATTTAATCTCGAACAGATCGACTGTCGATTGTCTGTGATTCATCGGAGAAATTTTAAGTTGATTCATGCATTTGTCACTACTAGTACCTACTTATATATATGTATATCATTAATTAATTATTATTAATCATGTCAATCATATTCCTATCTATTTTTTCCTTTTATTACTATGAAAGAATTTAATGGCTAATATTGTTTATCTTATTTAATCTTTACATATTCCTTACTTAAAGAACAGTTAAAACGTATTTCTTTTCTTTTGATTTGCAAAAACCTTCCTCTATGCCGCCCGGCCTTCTCAGCTCTGAATAGATCTGACTAACTGTAATACCTTGCTTTCTTCCTCCTTGTATTAGCTTGTGTAATAACGCTAAAAGATGGCGTTAGCAGTGTATTGTATAAGTATTTTTAATTGTGGATTACTGAAATATAAAAGTATTCTATATATTGCGTTGCGGCGCATAAACAGACAATAAATCTAATAACACTTGTTTCACCGTCTGTTATCGTTCGTTATGTAACGATAACTTTAAGTTTACTAAACTCATCACCTTGCCAACACTATATTCCTAAGGATACGTGAGTAGGTACTGTAATTCCGAGTAGAACATTCCTATTTCTCTCCCTTTATGCTTGAGGATGTTGAAAGATGTGTAGTCACTGTGCCACACCTTAGAAAACAGGAACACCGTATCACCAGCGAACTTCCCGATGGCCAGGATAGTAAGTAAATTCAGAACAGAACAATTCTATTTTATTAAAAAAAACAATTTTTAAAGAACGCTAAAAACTTCATCAAGATCTAGCCGCCCTACCACATCTCCAATATTTGTTATGGGAAAAATATCTTTAAAACTTCTTTCTTATTAGGTTTTTAAAGAATGTGGGCTAACCAAAGAACTTCTATTGCCTTTAATAATAACTGGTCATCAAGTAATCATGCCTGCATAAGCGAATTTGTTTCTCATATTTTCTCACGACGATATGCATTATAAGCTCGGCTGTCCTGCAACTGTGTTGCAAATTACCAACGCTGGCTGTTCTATTGAATAGATTACGCGTGTTTGTCATTGTAATAGAGAAATTCGCTTGTTGTGCACAAAGTAGTTGTTAGAAGTACGTGATTCCGTGGCTAATAGCGAGGAATTGGCTTTTAGACCCAGTCTCACTGCTATAATAGCTGCGTTTAGTTAATAGTAGAAGCTAATGGATATTGAATAAAAATAACAATTGTAAATAATAAACTCTTTTTAACAAAAAACTTATCAACAATGAGGTAACAAACGGTGATCGACAGCGGGCCGGCCACGTAACCTATATAGAAACTTATGTTGTTGTTGCTGATCGAGTCACGTGGTCGGCCTGCAGGTGTGAAGCCTGTTTTGGAGATGTTCACAGTCACCGGTGCGTTTTTTTATGCGCAAGCCTAACGGAGAAGCAGGCGAGATACCTGATAGTAAATAGTCACCGCCGCCTATGAACATTTGCAACATCAGAGGAATCGCTAATGCTCGCCGGCTTTAAAAGGAAAAGGGACTGGATAGAATATAAAGGATGGGAAGGGTGGGAAGCGGGACTCTGGCTCTCAGGTGCACTACCGGAACACGACAAGTCGCTATTGACCGTAGAATCGAGCCTGAAGGTGGTCGCAAGCCGGTCAGTTCACACGATGGCACCTTACCACCAGCGAACATAACAACATTTGGTGGCCAGGACTATCTTTAAGGTAGTATATTATAACTTTACTTTGTTTTATTTTAGTGCATGCTCATAATAACGTAGACAAGGTATGACGGACATAAAATCATATCTGAACTATCCATCAGAGTTCAGAGGCGACCTACAAGCGCTACATACTAGCTCACTTACACCAGAAACGACTAGAAAGTGTTCGGATAACGACAGCGCGTCACGCCACTATAAGACAATGTGGGCACAACAATCGGATATTAATTTAGAGGGAGCCAGAGGCACGTCACGACACGGCGCCACCCGGGGCCGCAATCTGGACAATTGAGTGCTGCACCGTTATGTGGAACAGTAGTAGACCACAGCCTGACAGCGAGTGCGATTGAGTTTTGACGTAACAATACACACTAGTCGAAATATTAAAAAAAAAATCTTTCATCACGAGAGTACAATTTCAAAGCGAAATTTCATACCACATCTGCCATGTGATGCATACTTTAAGTGGAATTGAGAATGCGTTTTAACACAAGATCTATCGACTAATCTCCATTAAAGGGTGTTGTTCTTATATAAAGCGTGGAGACAATCCCGCTTCTGATGTTACAAACGCAAAAGATCTAATGAGAGAAGATTAATGGACAATAAAATCATTTATATGGGAAATATAAACGTGTGTGTGTTTGAGTGGATCCCCGGATGCTGTAGATTCATAAATAGACCCGGTCAGCGGTGAAGCAGTCAGGTTCCAGGATTTTTTTTTATTGAAACTCTAGCCAGCTAACAGCAGGCAACTCAACTTTCATGTAGGACAACGATATAATAACCTTTACCATATAGCTCAGTTTTTTATGAATTGTCAGTAATGATTTTTTTAGGTAAGTTAAGTGATATCTAACAACATATTTAAGACAGCTCGCATTGAATTGTATGAAACGTCCATGGGATCAAGCAATAACGATTATGAAAATATTTTACTTTTTTTATTGTAACAGTGTTTTGAATCTATGAAGTATTGACGTTTGACGTAGATGTGAGAAAATTCCACTTAGGTATAAATTCTGCTACGAACAATATTTATGACGTACAAGCGAACAGACATTGGACAGTTATCAACAAACTTCAGTACATCTGTGTTATCAAAAAATTTTGCTGTCACTAACTGCTTCTTGATAAGAAAGTATGTAAAATCTGTAATAACGATGTTTATTATTGTTAATTCTGTATCGCAAGTAAAAGCAACGAAAGAAAATAGAGTTTGTAAATAATTAAATAAAAATATCACATTAAGAAATATCACATTTTATAGTTTCAAATAAATAATCATCCTCAAAAGTTCTATAAAGCGTAATAAAGGTCGCACGCAGGCAATGCCGCTGGCATAAGCTCGTCACACAATATGAACGATACTTTTCTCACATTACCGGAATATATACGCGTCGCGTTTGCCCTGGTTTATGGGCGGAACGAGACTCACGATGGCAATTTCGTGGACATTTACCGGAGAGGACGATTTGCTGAAGGCTCAGGGCGGTGAGCGATCGACCGACAGTTGTGAAAGGGTGATGTGTCACTTAGAGTAGTTTGCATACCGCCGCAGAATTCCAGAATTTTCGAACAAAATTAGCAAACATACAACCGTCTTCGAAACCACTGCAGAATAAAAAAAAATTAAAAACGAACATGTTAATTAGATAATTCTAATGCAAGCGCTATATTAGTGCCTGGTCGAAAACGAAAAGAAATAAGTATTCAATTTGAGCTTCCAACATGGATGTAAGCATTTTTAAATGTATGACATTTAGGAGCAAGTTTTTGGAGAACAGTACCACAGTATCACAAGGTGGCAGTGGTAGAACCAGTATTGCTTGTCTGGTATCTCTACCCTACCCATTTCTGCCGTGTAGCAATGTTTGTCTTTCGGTGGAAAGGTGCATATGCATACATAACGCGACCACTTTAGTCCTTAGGTATCGGTACGCGTTTTTATCTAAAGTATCAGATTTAAATATTATGTTCTACCGGTTCTACCTAATCTATTAAAAATATGTAATATATTCAATAACGTGATAATAGATCAAATTAGGTTTGGTAAATTAAAATAATTTAAGTAAAAAAATCTTTTAAATACCAAATATAAATTATTAAATATAAATTACAAATACTTAGAAGTAAAATAAGCGTGCAGAGGAATTTTCTTATTATTAAGATCTGTTAAATTTGATAATCTTCGCCACTCAGGCGTGTCGGGTTTAAAATAATGATTTCTTAATTGTACGCACACAGCATATCATTATGCGTACGCGCTTTGAAATTGCTATCTCATAAGCAATTATCTTAGTCCAATCGAGCACACCATTGATAATACGTTCGCCTATAATTACAGCTATTTCTCTCCACATTATTCATTACGACACCCCAACAACTGCAAAAAGCAATTCCAACTCGTTCATTTAACCAACTTTACGACACATTTCCTTCCAACACGACGTTGGTTTTGAATGTCAATAGGAGGATAATGAATCTATTTACATAATTAACATTAACAATGAAATTTAAAACTTTGTATGCAAATGTGTGTCGTTGAAATGCAGCTGTATGGATATTTCTGTCGGATTCCGTCACAACGGTCTATTATGATTGCGTTTTGGTTATTGTTTAGATTTTTTTGTACTAACTTGAAATGCATTGAAAAAAGTATAGGTTAAGGTTTGATTGCCGATGCCATGAATAAACAATCGATCGATGCCATGCCCAGCGTTGAAATGAATAAACAAAGTAAATAAAACCGAATGCACAGCACAGATAATATATCGATGGAATATAAACAATCCCACAATACAAACTGTGTACACCGTGTTACCGCAAATTCGCTGCGAGCAAGTTTATGCGCGCGCATTCACCGTACTATAATTACGCTCTATCAACGCGGTACTGGCTTATTGAAAGCCTGGTTGAGGGGCGGGGGATATTAAGATGATGGCCGGCTTGTAATTTGATGGATTAAGGAACACACCCGCGGGCCTAACAACGTGTAATGACGAACGCCTAAAACGTCTTGATCATACCGCAATAGTAACACGATTGAAGGAATGGGCAGCGGATACTCGTTCTCGCCGCAAATAGAACGGGGCAATGTAATGAATAGTCCGATGCAAAATAGATATTTGGAAATTGGACATCGCATACATAAATATGAACGTGTTCGAAAAAACACGATATCATACAGAATGCTGTTCATTCTGTATGAGATGTAATCCTAACGAATCATATATCATGAGCATCTAAAGTTTATAGTAAAAACAAAATGTATTAATGGGACCATGTGGATGGATAAACTATGAATTTTCTTCCTTCCACGACTATTGTGAAATCGTAATTGTAAATATAGCAGGGATCGAGGACATTACTGATGTAATTAAGAAAACTTATAATCACCAGATAATATATAGAATAGTCGCTTTTTGAACATAAGTTTTACTTTAAAACCTTAGAGACGGACTATACCTTGTAGGGGCGTGTCGGCCAAACCCAGCGGCCGAGAAGCCCGTGAGAACCTAAATGAACCCAATGAACCAAATGTCAATACTGTGTTTACTTAAGGGGCAATTAATGTTTGTGGTGATTCCTAGAGATAGGGAACTAGGAAAAGTGAGAGTGCAGTAGGGTTGACACAAAACAAAACTTACCATTTATTTGTGCTCTTTCAGCCAAAAAATTTATGCTATAATCGAAATTAATGCAAATTTTAAAATTACGGATATAATCAAAAATTTTATAGCAATATCCATAAGTGGAAATCCATACAAAAAAATCTATTCTATATGAACCTTGAAGTAAATTCAGAAATGGTCACTCCTGGAAAATACGATCATAACGATAATATATCATGGACTGATAGGCAACGTGGGTCCATCGGAATTTTGAAATAAAATCCAGCAACGAACTAACCAACCAATACCACTCATAAAGGCGGCCTGAATACAGATAAGGCAATGCAAGAGATATTATTGGCAGATAACGAACCGCCGGCCTCCTTGGAAATAGCAAAATCTTGAACGCTTCGAATCGGCAGATAAATCAGCAATGACGTTGGGCAGCGATTAAAATCCGTGTCGTCTGTGGGACATTGGAACAAGCGGTGTTTCGTGAGAACATGACCAGCGAACAGTTAGTGATGTTCTTGTATCCATAAATTTTGCATTCCGTTTACCATAATGTTTACATTTTACCTATGTGGACATGTTCGTATGCTCTATGGTGAATCTAACGACCGATCTCAGAAACCAACATCTCAACTCCTACTTCATTTAGCATTAACTAGTTATTTCCCAGTCCCACGACTTATTTATTTTACCTTACACCTTAAAAATTAAAGTAAGATTTTAGTTTACAATTTTCTCGGCGTAATTAATATGTATACCCAATTCAAATTGAAGCTTTCTTTAACTTAGAGCTTGGGTCAGATCTGTGCTGTTGCCAAACGGACACAGGCCTCGCAAAACTATTAGAGATCCTTGTTGGCGACGGGACTCTAAAAACGTAATAACATCACGAGTTAAGACCTACAGCCCGATATCAACAGATTCGTAGCTTAGCATCCCCATATTAAACTTATTTTGCCTTGAAAACACGATCACGATCCTAAATCACCTGAATTATACATACAGATGACTACGCCTCATTTGAATATAACTTTGTAGGATTCAAAATGATAAATTTCAAACAGCTCGAACGCAGAATGACTTGATACTTTCAATGTTTACGTGATTCTTGCCAGTATTTTAAGTAGTTTCAATTAGGTCTTTACATTTTATGTCATGTGTTATGAGGTTATATGGGCTAATTATTTGTTTTAAGCTTTAAGTTAATGAAAATGAAGGAGAAGCTTAAATGAGGAGAGTTTTTAATAAATTAACGAAACATTAAAACCTCACATGACTGTTTATAAATTTTAAGCCTGTCATCACTCGCTGATCTTTAAGATAAATTTATACCATTTAAATCTAGCAGGTGTTTTCATAAATTAGAATTGCATATAAAAACGTAACGAACAGGCCTTTGTTTAATAAAATAGTTGTTATACCACAATTTAGATAAAAAATTTATTTAACCTAAGTTTATTTTTGTAATCTTGTTGTTTTTGTGAAATAAACAGATATATATCTATCTATCTATCTGTCTATCTATCTAAATCAATTTCTAAATGAAAAGTAACGTAATATTCCTTTAATTTAGAAAAAATCATTACTATTTTAGAAATACTACTAATACTGTTCTCCCTTGCTCCTTCGCAGTACAACTTTTCAGTCCCTGCTACCCTCTAGTGATCAGAGAAATAAGCGAGGAACCAAGAAGTATTTGCCGTGGCCGTGGTTCGAAAACTAATCGACGAATCAAGAGTTATTGACTACCCAGCCTGGTAACCTCCTTGAAGAGCACACCAATTCAAAGATTGCCCGGCTTGCTAATAGAAAAAATCCCAAGTACTCATTCCTATGGCATTCCACTCATGAACCTTGCGCGCAAATTGAAAATAGTAATGCGCGGGCGAAGCCGCGGACAAATGCTTGTGACTAATACCTTCATAAACCCATAAAATGCTGGTTAACATAAATCCATGAGCAAATCCGTGTCATGACTAACCTATTTATCTAATTAGTCATAAAGTGCTACGCGAACGCAATCGGTGGATCATATAAATACCATTAAATCTGCAGAGCAACATCGGTTTAAATGCAACTTACATAATTGCAATATGTATTTGATTACTCATATTTAGCCAACAGCAACATTCCCTAGGAAGGGTTACGTCAATGAGACGATCGTAAAACTACTGCTTCCAATTAATATCGCAATCAATAATGATATGAGTAAACGGGGAAACTAATGATAGTTAGTCGAAAATATTCAAATGGGTTTAAACCCAAAGCACCAACTCTTCTTCACCTGAAAGGTTAACCGTGTCAAAGGCCTAGGTTTTTAGATTCAGATTTTTTTTGACGAATATAAAAATATAAAAATACGATTGGATATAAATGTATTAAAGCTTTTTGTCATTAACTTAAACATAGTTTAATATTCAACGATTAATTTAAAAAAAAAACATAAGGATTCAGGTGTATCTTTTCCGTCGTCGGATTTTACTTTTTAAAGTTATTAGGTACATTGTGAAATTAATTCTACAATAGAACTAAATAGTGGTTAACAATTTTGAATGTTGCTTTGCTTGATATG
>DWNK01000149.1:0-13961 GCA_018250315.1 Hyalothyrus neleus pemphigargyra | reverse complement strand
AGAAATTAATATCATCCTAATGTTGAAACATAACGTTCCCGTATAATCCTAGTTTTCTAAAAGATCATGGTTACCCCCTGATATCTCCTTTTCCTGCTTCATCATCTGACTATGTTTATTGTTATCTGTGATCCATTCACTGAGACTATTCTAATGAGCTGAAACACGACACGTTTACTGAAATTTGGGGAGGAATAGTGTATCCTGCAGCATCAGCCAGGTCATGGATATGTTATCTTCTTCGTGGAGCTCTATGTAGCAAGATGGATTTTTTCCAGGTTGTGTATTATTATGGTCCTTTAAGCAACAAATAATTAAAATGAAACAATGTGACCCTAAAACATTTACGACTCGCACTTGGCCGTTTTTATTCAATTCATCGACTGACCTATTAAGAAATAGTGTTAGAATCACGACAAGAAAATACATAATATCGGAAATTATTTGATGTGTTCAGATATATCATCTATATCATATCAAATATAATTATCAGATCATCAAAAAATAGTGTAGAATAAAATAAATCAAAAAGCGTCGCGTTGAGTCTGTTGCAAATCACTTCATGATACCACACGGTACAATTTTATGTACAATTTGACTGATTGGCAATGAATTGTATTGTGTGCATTCAAATTGGCCAATTTGAGGGCGAATCTGCGCGATTAGATTGGCTACAGTCATACATCCAAAATCTAATCTAATCAGATGTTACATTTTATCGTGTGGATCAGGTACACGCTATCGGAAGCTGATAAAACCAAAGTACCTCAATATGTATATTACACTACTCCACATGCTAAGCTTTTCTACTTATATAGACTATATTCTTCGGTTATTTTACGATGTCTCTTAAAGCTCTTACTACTACTTTGTTTATTGAGTGTACTTGAAAAGATTTATTAGTTTGAGGGATTTTGTTTTATTGTAAACGTATTACATTGTTTGACAACAAACCATTTAAGTATGTTTAACGATATATACGTCACCTTTATTTCTTTACTTTGGGAACTTTTCAGGTGACAATGTATTTCGAAATCAATATCTTGTTGATGGATATCGTGTAAAAAGTCTTAAGGTTTAGTTTCGATGTGTCGTGTTTTTGCCTATATTGGTCTTAGTTTTATTTTAAATTTTTATAAGAGATATACCTATAACATAAAAACAACAGTTTTCTTTACTATGTGTGTGTTGGAAGTTAAAGACAATATCATGCTGGCAAGACAATATTATAAACATCATGTTGTATTCTTTTAATCTGAAGATGATAAATATTGTTTTTAGATATTGTATTAGTATAGCATAGAAAGTTCAACTAATATAAGTATATAAAATAATAAATAATAGGCGCCGTCACTGTCAGCGTAAGTCAGTTTAATTTAAAATAACATGTTTTGCATTTAAATATTCTAATTATCATTGTATTTACATGTTTTTGGTGTCTCGTATGTAAATTCATACCAATTTAGTCCAAATTCTTTACTTAATATAACTTGTGTTTTTCTTGATTGACAACTAACCCACATCTATTTGTGTAGTCAAAACAAACAAGGAATGGTACATTATAAGGCAAACAAACATATTCATTGAATCTTTTAATTAGCAAATACATTATAACAATATATTTTCCATCGACCACCTAATGATTCCGATTTGGCCCCAATTGAACTCTTTGACGTCAAACGACTGGTTCTGGTCCGTCTCAATCTGTAACAAGAAAAAAAGGAATTTAAGAACTTGAGATAATGAAGATTAATAACATGTTGGATATATAAGTACGTCAATTGAAATTAGAATGTTTTAAAAACATTTGTAGAAGTTTGAAGTTGGAAGATAAAATTGTAAGGTTTGCGACGTGTAAAGATGCTGGCGGATATTGGGAAGATTATTTGGTTCATCACAAGACCATGCAGCATAACTGCATAACACAAATGTCAGTACTAATATAGAGGAACATCTTTGTTTTTTGTTATCATGGCAGTAGGGCGTGAATGTTATCATCTTGACGTTAATTCATATTATATTATCAAATTATTATTTTATTCAAATTAATGTTTTATTTGCTTATCCTCAATTTGCGTAAACTTTAAAACAAATTTATATTCTCTTGTTTTTTGGAGGTTTATGTTACAGTGTTATGTTAATATAAAATGAAATGGTACTGGGTCTCATGAGATTCCTTAGTACTATATAAAAATATGAATAGCCATAAATCTGATTAATGGATTTTTGAAAATGAAATTATTAAGATTCAAATGATTTATACTTTATAATTTGCTAAGTTAATTTAGCAGAGAAATTATATCATCACGTATTTTTGAATTGAATAGCTTAGAGCTTTTTGTCTAGTTGAATAGCGAGCCAAGATTCAAAGCTACCAGATAAAATATATTTAACAAACAAATATTAAGTTGAGAATATTAAGTAAATAAATGAACCGATTAAAGTTTTAGTTAAGATTACGATATCGTCAAAAGTTTCAGAAACTTAAGGCTATAGGTTCAAATTAAGATATTTTAGGGATTAAATTGTTACCAACCTGATTAGATAGCAGATTGTGGCACAACATTTCACTGGCACAAGAAATAGTCACTATTCCTTCATCGTTTTCCATTGAACTTAGGGGTACACTCGAATGAACTCGAAGTTGATGATGTAGAAGACATTGAAGAGGAGCTACTTGTAGCGACACTCTTTGAAAGGATTCCCTTTCTCCTGAAGCTCAACCTGGCCTCTCCCCTCATGATTTTGTCGAGGGCTTGCCTCAAAGCGGAGTGCTTCCTTTCAAAGGGGTTGGTGTACATGTTGTTTAATTTACGATAAATTAGACCTTGAATTGCAATAATGCGTCCGTTCGCTAACAGCGTTCGATCACGACTGATTTGCTTGGCTACCTCCCACTCCTGTTATATAGTAGAACGACGCGTGCGCATGTTGATAAAGTCAATTATTCAAACGTCACATTTTTTGCTCGTCTGCTCTAAGACCTACAACATCGGTGTCACACCTCGCAATTGAAGCCGTCTATGACGCAGTTGTTGGCATCGACAATTTTTAGATGGAACCTCAGTTATCCCAGTAGTGAGAGGTCATTCACGTCTAGTTGTTAATCTGTTTGCATTTCACGTTAGTTACTCTTTTCATTTTTCGCAGCTCTTTTCGCCGAATTTTTCGGTTTTGGAACTTTTTAATGGAAAATATTTTAATATATTTACTTGTGATATTTGTTTGTAATTAAATGTTATTAAGATTTGAAATAGATTGCTTTAAAGTAATTTTCTGGTAGTCGTGGTGTGGGCTAACTAGCTAGAAATCTCCCACGGGCCAGAGTCTACGGTTAATATTGATTTATGCTTCGGTAGTGCGCCTGAGACCAGGATTCCTTCCTGGCACCCTGTTCACCCTGTTGTGGTGCCTCTCTCGAAATAACCTCCGGGCCTGTGGGTTCTCAAAGCGTTGCTGCTTCATGCGAATCGAAAACGAGATCCGCATCTTGTTACGAGGGGCGTAAACATGCATAGTAAATCTCATCTTTCTCCTACTAACGTAACATTGGCGAATTTTCTGACGTTGTTGCAAACGTCCGGCGGTGACAACTTTTTATCATGTAATCCGTTTATTCGTAAGGCGCATACATAAAAATTACATTAAAAAATTCATTCTAAAATCTGTTAATGGTTTAAATTTAAATAAATTATTCTACGGTATAACTATAAATCAGCTACATGGAATGTGACGCAGTCTTATAACTAATGTGTGGTTTACTCACAGAAGTTTCACTATTATTGTGGAAAAACCGTTGCTTTAGTACTTATTTTTCAATGTAAATCTTTAATTTTGTTTATTGTTATTAACAGAGTTATCAATTTTTCGCCTCGAATGTTGGATGATGTTGTTAAAATAGTTTTCGTGTTTTTAGGGTTCCGACACATTTAAAAAATAACGGATTTTTACTAAGATTAACTGGGCAACTTTATGGACAACTACCTTTCCGCTCGCGGCTTCGCTCACCCCTACTTCACCTCCATAGGGGATGATTTTGAAAAAAATGTAGTCTATGTTCATTGCCATACTTCAAACTATCTCCATATTAAATTTAATTACATTCGGTCCAGCAGTTTGGCCGTGAAAGCGTAACAGACAGAGTTACTTTTGCATTTATAATATTATTAATAAGTATGAATAGTATGGATTTGGTCACATTTTTTATGTTGTTCATAGGCGGCGGTGACGACTTATCATCAGGTGTCTCGCCCGCCTCTTCGTTTGGCTTATATCTAAAAAAACTGACCATGGAGTTGCCACGGAACCCTGTAGACAGAAGGAAACTCCAACTTAACTTATTTTTATGTAGGTACAATAAAGACAACATGAATGGCGCGGCCGGTGATGGTGTTAATTTGTATTATTCCGTTGCACTCTGAGACCAAAGTTGTTCTAGATTGTTCTATTAAATATGTTCAATAACCTTGAAAGATCGTAGGTATCTTTGTTGCATTTTAACAGATCATTTTGGCTCAAGATGGAATGTGCTGCAATTAAACATATTAACATTCTTCTACATAAACTTTTAACATTGCTTTCTCTTACGGATTTTTCAAGTAGACTCAACTTACAGAGTTTATAAAACAAACCTATGTTCCAAATCTAAGTTTTTTTGGCTAAGTAAATAAGTAAGTATTTACGCGCATTACAGAGTAATTATCCCCTGCTATACGGTGAAGGAAAACATCGTGAGGAAACCTATATACCTGAGAATTCTTCACAAAAAAAAGTTCTCAAAAAGGTATGACAAGTCTATCAATTCGCACTTGGCCAGCGCGGTAGACTATGGCCTAATCCTTCTCATTTCAATCCATCTCAGGAGGTGACCCGAGCCCAGGAGGTCTACTCTGAATGCACCAAATACGCTACTTCGTGTTGCATTTCAGAGTAGACCCCCAGCAGTGGAACAGTAATGGGTTGATAATGAAGTAAGTGTTAACCGTTGATAGTCAGATAGGACACCCGATTTTATACCTACGCATAAATTACTTGTTTGTTGCTTCCGCGAAAACCTAGTTCTAGATGTTTACATACAAATAATCTCTCAATGCCAATTAGCTTTACATAATCCTGTTTACGATTTCAACGTTGCTTGTAATTTAACAGGTAATTGTTATTGAGTTATTAAGTAATGATTGATGTATTAGAATTTACCAGGACCTTTTAACCTATATTGTTAACGTAATTGTATACCTTTTATGCTAAGTTTCAAAGAAATTAAGAGTGAAACAAACATCATAAAGTCGGATCAGAAGGCGCTATACACGATTATAACGTCTGTTTGTTTGTGAATTGGTGTCATTGTTATCAGTATCTTGTAGGTACATTATCTATATGTGTAATAAATCCTTTTTCTCCTCGTCTATATTTTTTATTTTCAGCTTAATTGTTGTTTACACCTTATTTCTGAAAAGCTAATAAAATTGTAAGGCAGATATGATATATATATGCAGTTAAGCCCAGTTAGAAAGGTGTGTATAATATACTATACCAGCTTTCCGCCCGCGGAATATGGATGATGCGAATATCGTATACGATGCGATTTAACATATTTTTCAAAAGCAACGCATATTGATTGTCACGTCACGTCCTAAAAATGCACCACTGAATATTGGTATAATTAATGGATATAATATGTATTGCACCTACACATACGCCCTGTCCTCGTATTGCCATAACTCTTAAAATAATATTTTTAGGCAGTTCGGTATAGGCAGTTATAGTTGCTTCTTTAATGATATAGAATCCCCACACACTCATTTGACTAGTAGGGTAGAGTATGGCTAATGTGTGTGGCTAAAATTTTCTCTCATCAGGGCGGGATGCGGCAGTTATTTTATTTTTAGTTTGCGGCGTGCACTATACGAGTAAGTGTGTAAGTTGGCTAAAATTAAATTAAAAATTGTTTGGTTTCTGTAATTTTTGTCATTGCGGGAGATAGCGGGGATACAGACAGCCTCAAAACAGGTCTTTCAAAGCGGGACATATGAGCCCGTAAAATATGTCCTAATCCTCTCACTCTGAGAGTCTATCTGAGCCCAGAGGATTGTTGATGAATAGAGTCGGTTTGCAAATGCATCAAAGAACTGCCAAGAAAGCTGCTGTGAGCTGACTGGCTAGCGACCACCGTCAGGCCGGAGTCTACCGTCAATAGCGACTTGTCGTGTTCCGGTAGTGCGCCTGAGAGCCAGAGTCTCTTTTCCCACCCTTCCCATCCTTTATATCCCATCCCGTCTTCAGCCAGCGATCATTTACGACTCCCCTGGTGTTGCTAATGTTTATAGCACATGATCTAGAAAAATCAGAGCCTTGCCTACCTTATTCTATATCTAAGTGTGTATGTGTCTAATAAGTATTATCTACTTTATAGTGGTATTCAAAATGTGGCTTCAGACAATTTTTTATTGGATGAAGAACAAATTACAATGGGTTTAGAAGTTCCAAGTATAAGTATTCCTGGTACAATGGAAAAATTAAAACCAGGATTAGGCTCAGCTACCACATTCGCGAAGCCCACAAAACAATGGATTAATCGATGTCGCGATATTCAAGAAGTTTCTCAACATGTTCATAGTAATATCGAAACTGTCGAAAAACTGTAAGTTTCAATTCACGGACATAATAGTCGTCATAATAATTATGTGACGTTAAAAAAACCAGCGAAATGCGAGTGCGATTCACACACGAATCGTGCAGTATTACAGGGGGGTTACTACAATTTCCTAATCAGCATTATTATAATCCTACTTCTTATTTTTCGATAATAAGTTATGATATTAATACTTAAATAATACTAATTTAGGACATGAACTACCCCCCTGATCAGTTTCCTAACACGAGTGGTTAACATCTGATCTAATTAGTCACACAGTTACGCGTATCGAGTTGACGATGCAACTGGTGCGCGCAGTGAGTGCACATGCACACTGCCACCACGAGACGCTTTCGAGTCGTTCACTCGCCTGATTTCTAACTGCAGTCGTCTCGGCGCTCCGTGAACATCCGTGAGAGATTGGAATTCTAGATTTGTGACGGTACATTAATTAATCGAATCTATTGAATGATCCCAGTGTTTTGTCTGGCGATTTGGGGTTAGGCACCTTTGCTTTGCACTTTTGTTTAAATTTGTTGCTACGAGCAAGCTTCTAAATATATTTCTATGCCATCACAGATACGATCGAAGTAGTTTAATAATAAAACATGCTTTATTATAAAGTTATCTATTCTCGAATTGTATGACGAGGCAGAGGACAAATATAAATAGGCAGGTATTAAAAATAAGATCACATTCTAAAAATACTGTCCACGCTAGAATATTTGAAGGTTGGAATTAGGTACAAAAATAAAAAGAAATAGGTAATGTATTTTGTATCCTTTCACAGTTCTTTGTTATGTACTTATCATAAAAAATCACGTATGAAATAAGGCAAGTACTCATCGCTTGACTAAAAATAAGTATAAGTCATATTTTGTTCACTTGTTAATGTTGAAATGTTAAGCTACGTTTGGTTGTTTACAATATGACCGGAAATGGCACAATCGTTATCTAGTAACCTCTATACAGTCTCGTCAGATGCCCCGCGGCAAAGCGAACCAAATTCATATATTTGCATCACTATGTAACAAATATGTAACGAACTACCGCTGTCGGCTGCATTTTTGGCGTGGCGCGGCCACCCGATGGGGCCCCGGCTGACGCCGTCGTCTCGTAGATAATAAGTGCACGGCACATCTTCGCACGTCATACACTCTGTAGAATACTACACAAAATGGACAATATAATTAATTATTTATTAAAATATATTTTTATAAAGCGTCTATTTCGAAATCGTATTAGGCGATTTCTTCGCATTTCACTGCATTAATATGAGTACTTAAAATACTTGGTGCCCAACTTGGCCTCGCTGGCAAAGAATGCGGCAGGGAGCGGGTCTGGGAGGAGGGATACCCTGCGGACAGTGTCCCCTAACGAGCCGACAGGCTTCTTGGAAGAACCGCCGAACGAGAGGCGCGTTTCAATCAGACCAATTACAGGCGAAGCATGCCGCTTATTTTTTCTCACGCCCGCTCGACCGCCGCTAACCTTGCTCGTCGCCACATCACAAAGCATAATAAATATGAACTCTTCTACAATTCAAATAAAATTGCTCAAATTTAACTATTTTATAATATTTCACGGCTATACGTACTTTTACGTTAATATGTCGCTACTCAGATACATAATTAACTTTAAATGAATATTGTATTGAATTTTCAATCCCAATGGTAAGTTAAATAATCCAATTTAATTAATTGAAAAATATGTATAGATTCTTATTACTTAATAAAGATAAAGGTACTCCACGTAGCTTTTGGTAATATTGGTACAATAATAATAATATAAAACTTCGATAATAATGTTTTAAGTGTTTTATTTTAAAAGACTAAAAATATAACATAACAATATACCAAGGAAGCTGTATTCTTTTGCAGTTCATATTATATACTGCGTAGCGTTTTCGTAGCACCTCTACGAATTTCTGTAGACTAGCACTAACCCACTCTTGTATTCAATTTGTATTGTCTATTGTATACTACCTAGCTGGTGCCCGCGACTTCGTTCACGTAGACTTTAATATATACGACCATATCTCAGCTAAAGCTCACCTGTAATTCTTATATCTCTGAAAATATCATGTTTTTAATAATGACTATAAGAGTAAGACAATTTATTCAATGTATAGTCTATGGCTCAATTAGTTTTATTACATGATGTATAGATATATAAACGGATCATTAATTTTATACTTAATTTCGACGTTTAATTTGTTTTGTAATGGTTTACTAACGGCACCGTCACACTCGTTGCTTATAAAATTAATATGCTCATCTCATAATATCTCATCCAAGTGTGAAAAATTGTAAGTTAATAATTAAAAAAGAGAGTTACTCTTTTATAATTATTATTTTGATAGTGAGCGCGGACGTGGAAAAAGCATATACTTATATTTATTTAACCGAATTTATTACCGACAGTACTGCACCAAGATTTGGTGTTATTTTCTAATAACAAATTAAACGTAATATTAAATTTGAATCTCGAAATAAAGTGTTCAAAAATGTCTCATAATTTTGCGAGCGAAATTAGTGACACTGTGTAAGTGAGGCTATGGTATGGCACTGATCTTCATAACAGTTGTGTCGATAGACTTGCCCAGATAGAGAGCTTGTCTTTTCTGCCTACAATAATACAAGGTGCGCTCCTTGCAACACTGTAGGTAAATAAGACTAGACAATCAAGTATAAAGAGCACATTATGTGTTGACCTTATTGCATAAGATATAGTGCTTATAATAGAGTGGATGGTTTACTTATGTTTTTTTTTGGCCCACCATCCAATCAATATACTAACCTCCTAGCTATCCTAAATTGTCTCCAAGGGTAGCTAATATTTTTCCAAAGATTGCAAACTAGCGAGATACTTTTTACAATATCGATCGATTATTGGGCTTTAGAGACGCGTCACAGTCCAAAGCAAAAAGAAAATGCGCGCCTTGGCATCCGAGACGGCTTGAATGCGAGGTTCTCGCGGTCCCACTGTGGCGTGATCATAAAAGCGCATACTCACATCTACACCACCACTGTATATGTTTATTATAATTGAAGTAGAAGTTAACGATTAGTTAGCGGCATCACTTTCTCAAAGAAGAAAATCAATTTTACGTTAGTTAATAGGTATGACGATAAATTAATTTAGTATGGTTATGTAATAATCAGAATAATCTTCACAAAACTGTTTTTACTAACCACGTATAAGATGTATAAAAGGAAGTATATAACTTTTCAAATAAATTGTAAAAATGAGATTAGATCACTATACTAGATAGAGGTATAGGATGCTTTTTAGACTTGTATCGCATTATGAATAAAATAATTTATTCAATTGAGGAATAATTGCTGCTATTGTGACGATTATTTTCCTTGATAATCTAAACCTTCAAGCCCCCAAACCAAATTTCAAACTGCGTTAGATGCACTGTTTAAATACCCAAAAAATATAGTTGTCTAGTGTAAATTTAAAAAGATTTTTAAATGCCATAGAGAACAATGTTTATTGATCTCACGGCACGGATTCGTTTGTTTCCCGCGCTAATGAAACTTCCCTCACAAACTTAGCAAAACAAAACTTGCATGCAGCTTTGAACATTAACATTTTTGCTTTCATGATTTTTTGCTAGAAAGTTGAGTATGAGAAACTGTACTTTTTTTGGTTACATGTGGTTACCATATATTGTTTCTCATGAGTATAGTCGCAGTACATATCCAAAGGGTAGGGGTAAAGGTATGCGGGAACCAGTCGCATTCCACTCGAGAAGGCGGCCTCGCCTGCAGTCTATTTGCAAAGAAACCTCACTGACTGCGGCTGAACGCTATTATACTTACAATCTTCATTCTTTGCAATAATGTTTAGTATCTTTACCCCTAATCAGTATATAAATCACAGTTCATGATCTGATAATCTTTTTAAATAATAATGGATTCTACTGTCCTATATATATATTAGCTAAAAGCAAGGCTTTGCAAGGACTCGATATTTATATTCATACGCGTATTATATATGTGTTCAAATTGGTGAACATATTGTGTAAGAAGTAATACCTCTTTAGATTATATTTATACACCCTCTTACACGCACACGAACCACCCTTTGCCATTTGACATACATCACCCACTATACCTACTCTCACATCATCGTTCACCAAACACCAGCGTAATTATTGTCTATTGAAATTTTATTGATTTCATTTATGATTTTTTGTGAAAAAGAGTGCAAAGTTATATCCAGTTCATTACAAAAACAAAAAAACGATTAAGTATCGATTTTTTTTATCGAAACCGAAAATCGCTTTTCCTTTGTATTGTAAGTATAAGTATCTACTTTATATGTAAATTTTAAACTTCATTCCACTAACAACTGAATATAAAACATTAATGCCTTCCGATCGTCAATTTATACCTGAAATTTTTTTCAAAGAGGCTTTGTCACTGTCACCCGTCAAATTTGAAATCATTCGCAGACCATATTTTGGCTTCTGCGGACCACTGGTTGGGGACCATTGCAAGCTAATTGGATCAACATGGGTAATCTAAAAAATCTTACCAACAATTAATTTCATTGTGTCTGTGAGAACTCCATTGATACCAAGAGCCAATGACCATGTCAGGAGGATCTGGAATTTGTTAAAAAAATACATCATTATCAATCCTTTACTGTCCCAAAGCTGGGCTCGGATCCTCCCAAGATTAAATAAAAAAGAATTAGAAGTTGTTGAAACGTCTAACACGTCAGGGCCGTCATTGCAGGCTCACCACAAAACCTCAAACCTCAAACGCATCATTGCAGGCTTACATCAAACACATCACTACAGTAGTTGCAGTATCATCTCAAACAAACAAGCAGTTGTTACAGGCTCACCTGAAACACGTCATTGCAATTGTTGCAAAGTTCTCGCAAACATATCATTGCAAGCTTATATCAAACATCACTGCAGTAGTTGCAATTTCACCTCAAATATATGATTGCAGCTTTATTCATGTACATGCAAGATAACTGATGGTAAGTAGTCACCGTCGGCCATGAACATTCGCAACACCAGAGGAGTCGCCAATGCTAGGAATTGAAAGGGAAAAGGGATAGCATGGGATAGGAAGAACAAGAACGGTGGAAAGAAGGACTCTGGCTCTCAGGTGCAGTACCGGAACAAGTCGCCATTGACAGTAGACTCCGACCGGACCTTACCACCATCATAATTGTAGTTAAGACATACCTCAAATGCATTTGCAATTGTTGCAGGTTCACCTCAAATGCAACATTGCAGTCATTGCAGGCTCATCTCAAACGTATTATTGCAGTAGTTGCAGGCTCACCTCAAAAGCATCATTGCAGTCATTGCAGCCAGCCCATGCGAGCAGTGACAGCACACAAGGCACAGACAGAACGACCGACCACAGCGCTCCACCCGGAACATATGACTCCCTACGTGGGTATTTGCAGTCAGTCTCGAGCTCCGAAGGCTGTATGACCCGGATGAACGGGGTCATGGTCTCCATGTAGCTAGGGGAAAAGAAATGATGAAAATGTGATATCAAATAACAGATTAAATGTAATTTAAAATTTGTATTGTTAAGGATTCTTTAGATATGGTGTTTAAAAATAGTGTTTCGTAAGGAAGCAGACAAGACGAGCTATCTGCATATACTATGCTAAACTTCTAAGTGGCAAATCGTTCGACACACCTGTTATGAACATCAATGCCGTTAACTCAATAAAGTAGTATCATTAATTTTGCAAAAACTTTTGAACTTGGGATTCTTTAACAATACAAATTTAAATTTGTTGAATTTAATTTTTGATATCACCACATCAGGTTGGAGTACTGTCGGTAATTAAATCGGCACCCTGTATTTTCCTATGCGGGCAATATTTTTATCTTGTTGTAAATAACATAACTATTAGCTACTTATTTTACTTTTCTTTAATTAGCATTGTGAATTTCAAATATTGATAAGCCTTGATAAGGAATAATACTTGTTACGAAAAATTCAATATGTAGGCATTTTTAACTCCCGGTGAATAACGATAGCTGTTATTACTTTAACGTAGGAATCTGTGTATCTGTCTGTAGCAGTATAGCTCATGAACACTTGAACCAATTACAATTTCTTGATTGAATGTTCTTAGCTTTGATTCAAGAAAAACTGTTAAGCCGTTTTTGGTAGAAGATGAAGGGATGTCAGCAACTACCTTGGCTCTGAAGGATTTGAAATTTGGTATTATGTTACTTTAATAGTACCACTGACCTGATGCTGCATGAACATTTGCAACACCAGAGGAGTTGTAAATGCAATGTAGGCTTTGAAGGGAAAAAAGATGGGATAGGAAGGATGGGAAAGTGTGTTTTAATTTAACTGGAATTAGAGTATATATATAGAGATACATATTTAATATTCTATTTAATTTAAATCATACTTTAAAGTGGTTTGAAGTTGGTGTATATTTTTTTAAATTAAATTTTTAATAAAAGTAAGCTATTCTGGGTCTGGATGCCTAAGAACGTCTTTGTTTATATGACCATGACCATATAACATAAAGAATCTTAGTAATCTTATTGCTAATAATCAGAAGAATCCTTAAAAAATTATATTTTATCTTAGGATAATGTCAGAAATTTCTATTTCGAAGAATAAAATAGACACTAAATATGGCATTACAGAATAAAATTGATATTTTCGAGTAAAATTTTATTGATGAAAAGCCAAAAAAATTGAGCGAAAAATAAAAACAAACATATGGTTGTACATACCAGAAAGCTGAGAGGAGAGCTATGCGTATAACAATTTCCACAAATAGATTGAAACTAGCAGATCGGATGAGAGGCATTTTATACACAGAAAGATTTGGAATAAGTTAGAAATACAATAATTTTTATTATTTATCAAAACATCGCTAGTTGTGACGTTATGACGATTAGAAAATCCTTCAGCCTTTGACTTTGACAACGTCACTTACTTAAGGTCGCTTTCCACATGGCGTTCAAAACGCTCGTAAACACCCAAAATATTCAAAAAGCTCATAATAATTTGAACGAAGAAGGTTCATAAGCTATTTTATTTTTTTTTCATTTTCAATTCTTCCTCGGGTACGGGAATTTTAAATTTAGAACACAAAAGTTGTCAGGGTTGACACCTAAGGGTAACTATTCTCTATTCTGTGCCTAAGGGTATGATAGCGTATAAAATAAAACCTTTACCACAGAATAGAGAATAGTTTCTTAGTAATAGAAGCATCACTGTGTCAACCCACGCGTTATAAATATTATCTTAAATTTAAGTTACGAAGGTTTATAATCTATTGTATTATTTTTTTTCATTTTTATTTC
>DWNK01000148.1:0-13975 GCA_018250315.1 Hyalothyrus neleus pemphigargyra | reverse complement strand
AGTAATATTATCACCGTCTTGAACCTTGAAAAATGTTTGAATTGTAATGCTTTGTATGGTGGTAATTATATAAGCAGTCGGCACCTTCAATTTGTAACAGACGGATAACCGTCTCTTTCAGTTTGCCATTCATGCTCAAATTGCTTACATTTTTGTCCCAGAATAAAAGCTCCAAGTGAAAACTTCCCTTTAATTTCACGTCATACTTCTGCTCTCTACAGTGTTTCAGATGGATTGCCTTTCGGTAACTTTGAGTACTTTTAGTTTCAAATAAAGTTTTAGATAACTGCTTTTGCATTTCAGTTTTAAAACTTACATTTTTTTTAATTTTATTGTCTTCTCTTTACGTTACTGTCCTAGTTATTTATACATGTTACGGAGTTAGTTAGTTAGGTTCTATTTGTGTGTGTCAATGTAAAAAAGTTTCAACAAAGTGGCCAGAGAGAAAGGATATTGCTGAAACTCGAATGCTTTATACTATTTATTTTATAAAATGGGTACAGTAGTAGATAAATAAAACCTTTGAACAGCACGCTGCAATTCTTTTACTCGTAGTAAGTACCGGAAACGTATGCCCGTTATAATAACAAAAATAAAATAAAATTTGCAATTAAAGAATAACGCAATAAAAAAATGTATTTGTCAGCATTTTTAGGCGTTTTTTTTAATTGTAGAGTTAAATTTTGTGGAGTTAGAGTTTGGTGGTACGGAGCATTTCGTATGTGACGGAGTCACTACTTCTGCTTGGCTGGTTTTTTTACTACTTTATTGCATTTATAGATACTGAAGTCGTAAATGCATACAAGTTCACAATTAACATTATAAATAAGTTATTTTAGCTGTTAACCTCAAATTGAGTCGCGGTCTTTGTAGAAGAATAAAATATGGAAGCCAAAATACCGTAGCTCTCGGTAATAAGAAAAATATCGAAAAGGGTTTTGCTGATTCTTTGAAGATTTATGATAAAGGCCCATTCGAACTGACTGACCGTGAAAGGGATAAAATTGGCTTGTTTATTGAGCCCCACTGAATCCGTAATAGGGGTATTGACGATATAATTCTCCGTAGCGCGGTTAACATTCTTGTGGAACTGGAACATTGATACAATATTTTGCTGTTAGCATATTTCAATGCAAATAGTGACGTCGAAATACAAAAAACAGGAACATTCACACGAATTGATAACCTCCTTTTCTTGAAGTCAGTTAAAAAACAGCTGTTCGGGATGCCTGACAGATGTGACACATCGAAACAATTTTTTACGAACAGAAAATATGCAAAAAAATTTGATTTATTAAAGAAAATGAATATCGCATAATCAATAACAAATTATTGAGATTTTTTTAAAGGAAAATTGCTATACGTTATACTTATAATCCTTTTTCTGATAGTTTTGTTTCTAATATTAATTTAAAAAAGCTTTGTTAAATAACAACTCCCAACAAGAAGACATTGATCGGCCCACCCATCTAACCCAAAAAACAAACTTATATTATTGATTACTATACTATATGAACTGAAATGTAGAATATTAGTGCTTATTTTAAATATTCGAGCGGTTTTTATTAGAACGTAGATTGAACGAGAACTATATTCTAATATCTTCATTCACTAAGGAAGCGTTCACAATTTCTATGAATTGCCTACTTTGACCATTACGTTTTTGTGTCCCTCAATAAACCATGTGAATTAGAATGCTTATTTTCGAATGTATTCGAAAGGATAGTTAATGGTTCAAAATCTGTTCGATATTCAAATAGCAAATAGATAATAATCTCCAAACCAAACAAACATAAATCTGAACAACGGCACATATACTGCTGAACGTTGAACGGATTATCGAGTACCAGCGAGATAGTCGTCCTAAATAATTTTGACGCCAGATTCGTAGTTTTGTGTATTTCACGGTGATTTTAATGTCGACGTTGTATTTTTGTAGACTTTAGTACTCAGAGGGTAGGAATCAAAAGAAGTGGCGGCTCGTGGATTACAGAATTGGTGGTTCACTTATGGATATAAACATATACATATATTATATGTATAGAGTTTAGATATCATCATCATCAACCCATTACTGTTCCACTGCTGGGCTCGATGATGGAAAGGATCTCAGCTCTGGTAGCCCCGTCTTCAAACGCCTCAGATCATTAAACAATATAAAACCAAAACACACACTCCTACTCATTCACCCAGAACTACTCGTATTACTTTACTCTACTCTACCTACTTCTTTCTCCAGTAAAATTGTTAGAATTTGGATATGCGCAACAATAAATATTTACATTAATAGTTCGATTATAAATCGGCAAAAACAAAATTTTAGGTATATAATTAAATAAACGAATTATCAATTATATAATCAATATAAAATCTATAATAATAGAAAATAATTTTAATTGCTGAACGTTTTGATAAATAAGTCCGTGTAGATTGTGTATTGATTTACGTTGTTCAGTTTTAAACCAATAAAATTTTGTAAATAAACAATAACAGACTTGTCGCGGCAAAATCGTCCACCAAACTTCGGTCGTCCTCGGTAATCCTCGTGGCATTCGTGCGCCGCACGAGCTCGGTCTAATTCTTCCATACATTTTGTAAGAACTATCTTCTGTCTCACGCGCCAGGCGTTTTTGATCGTTTCCCATAGAATTCGACTAAATTTCACGTGCGCTGGGCCTAGCGCACGAGATATTTTCTATACAGCGAAAATATGCCTTAATAGTTAGGCAAAGAGCTTAAATTGTTTTGTCATCATTTCATTAATGTTGTACAGATAGACTATCAAATATAATAAACATTTTGTGATTTTTTTAAACAATAATTATAATCTGGTGGTTCAGCGCACGAGTGAACTTTTAGTACAGCCGCCCTTGCTAGCGGACCTGTTAGTTGCCGTAGTTTTGGTTCATACCTACTTTTCGGGTTCCGATGCGCCTGTGAGCCACATTTTCTTTTTCACCCTTCACATCCTAATACGATCTCGATCGGCGTATCCCCCGGGCCTACGTATCAAATTCAAATATCACTGAAATAATCTGTTAATGCAACATATAAATTTATTTGTGAAACGATCCGTTTCCAAAAATGTCGAATACTATTTTTAAATTCATTTAAAGAACGTATTTTATGCGCGTTAATTAAAACAATACTGCATCAGTAGAAGTGGACTATGGAGAGTCATTTTGCTACGATGGAAGTTAAAATGGAAATTCTCCAATCATACAAAAATAAATTTCATCTATCCCGGTACGAAGTCGCCATTGGAATTTATAATCAAGATTAAAGTTTAATGAATTAATATCTTATTGAACTGATTTTGGTAAACAGGTAGTCATGAAGTCAGTGTTAATAGTAAAATTAGACGAAGTTCGCTTGATAATCCAAAAAGGGCAAGTAAGTTTAAATTATGATAAGCGATAATATTAAAACTGATTCATGACAATAAATTGATTGCCGAGCAATTTCCAAAGAACACAGAGAAAATAAGTATCTACGAGCATAGCGTATAATGCAATGTATTTGGAACTTTGCACCCATTTTGTTTAAAACCATTAATGTATAAATCTAATTGTATAATCCGGTTATATTTATCAAATTTGAATGATAGTATTAATAGAATTAGCAAACGAACTATTATATCCAGATGCAAGAAATGAATGATGGAATGGATGGTATCTGACAAAGAAGAATATTGAGGAAGAGGAATAATGGAATATATAGGAGATATAGAGAAGTACCTCAGTAGGAAGCTGCTTCCATATCTTAGACGTGAGCAGTAAAACGCGTCAGTTGTCAATGTGGTTAGAAAGTAAAATTCTGACTTCGAATACCGTTAAGAAATCGCAGATGATAATACAGCACACTCACATACGAGTATATCTATGTATGATTTTCCCCAAAGCAAGAAAGTTTACGGTCCAATATCCTAAAAAGATTGTTTAAAAGTCACGATCATGTTACAACAGCAGTATTCAATAATCGCTCGATCAATATCCGTGTCGTCACGGCGCCGGTCAGACTGATTAATGGACACGACGGTCACGGGACGGTAGTCACGGTGAGGTGAGAACACTGTAAGTAATGATTTTATTACTAACTTAGACTATTTAGGTCTTCGTGGATGACTACAGGAAGATATAGAGCAGTCCTCGTCCTGGTCGCGATACCAGACTTTACGGTTCGTAGCCATATCGCAAAAATAAAAGTATGACCACCTAGTTATCTGTCATGATGTATATTTGTTGTTCTTACCATCTATCTATCAGTCTACAAATTTATCTGTGAGTAACAGCCACTTCACTAGGGGATTGCATATCTGATTTTAGAAGGTATGATAATAAAACCGATATAATTGTTATCTTCCATGATTTCTTTATATATTATTTATTGAGTCAATTCTAATGAACTCAAGCTATATATCTATCTACTCGGAGGAGTCGGATAACTTACAGTTTCTAGCTGATGTTAAAGCATGAAGTCAAACTTACCAAATTATTGGATTATCGTTACAGAAATACGATAGCTTTTAAATCGAACGAAGCTGTGGTACTTCAAATGAAAATCAGTTTTATTTGGAAGCGATTCCAAAGATAGACTGACAGATACGTATAGAAACATCAAACTTATAACACACCTCTTTTTTGTCAGCAGTTAAAAATTACTGAAAATAAATTACTAGCGGTAATCTATATTAACATGTAATCAAATGAAAAAAAATATTAGGGCGAATAAGCACGTTGGGTATTTTTGAGTAGATTTTCTAAATATTTTTAAATTAAATCAATAGTTCCAATATTTTTATTATAGACAAAGTCAGAAAATAAACTATTATTTTGATAAATCTCAATAAAAATTCAGTACATCTTCTAGATAACTAATGTAATTAACTTATCATTAACATCACCAGCCGTCTGCCACAAATCACGATTTTCTCACTCACGTCAGTCACTGCAGATGTCGTGACATGTCTTCGGGGAATCACTGACTAATTACTCAGTCCATTATTAAAATTAATTGGTAATGCAAGTATTTCAATTAATGATGTGTGTATAGTAGAAACTAATTCATTGCTGGCTCAATTTCAGTAGATAGATAGTAGACTAGATAATTCTTCCCAAAGAGATCAATTTGCATT
The DNA here is from genome assembly GCA_018250315.1 of Hyalothyrus neleus pemphigargyra. Taxonomy (NCBI): domain Eukaryota; kingdom Metazoa; phylum Arthropoda; class Insecta; order Lepidoptera; family Hesperiidae; genus Hyalothyrus; species Hyalothyrus neleus. The sequence goes on along the minus strand of DWNK01000148.1, from coordinate 8,841 downwards.
TTTTTTTATTTATCTACGATTAAATTTAGTCTGCATTTCATAGAAGTCAACATACAATACTAAAATATATGTGCAGTAGCACTCACAATTGAAGCAAAAGTTTCAGAACATATAATAGTCATTCAAGTCGCTGGTGGTAAGGTCCCATCGTATGACATGGCCGGTTAGCGACCATCCTCAGGTGTCTACCGTCAATAGCGACTTGTCGGTAGTGCGCCTGAGAGCTAGAATCTTCCCACCTTTCCCACCCTTCCTATCCCATTCCATCCTTTGTCTCTTCAAAGCTGGCGCAGCTTTGGTGACTCATCTAATGTTGCAAATGTTCATAGGCGGCGGTGACTACTTAACATCAAGTATCTCGCCTGCATCTTCGTCGGGCTTATTCATAATAAAAAATGAAACAAATTTGTTTCAATTTATTTTGTTTTTTCAATTCAATTTATTTGGTTATGGAGCCCTAAAATGACAGAGACAAAGTGATAGAATTAAACTAGTGTGTTAATTAATTTTAATACACACAATACAGCTTGTAGATAATGAACTCAATTAACTTGTCATTAACATCACAAGGCATTTGCCACAAATCACGATATTGTCATTCACGTCATGTTACTACGGCAGGCGTCATGACAAGTCATTGGGAAATCATTATGTAATTGATTACATTTATTATTAAAATTAATATTTAATGCAAGTATAATGAATAATCATGTGCTAAATAGAAACGAATTCCCTTACTTTAATATCGAAGGATAATATCTTAACATACAATGTATATCATATCTGCGGGTTTTTTATGCATAAGCCTAGAACAGGGACAGGCGGGCTACCTGATAGTAAGAAGTTACCGCCGCCTATGGACATTTGCTCGCCGTCGCGACAAGGGGCGGGTCTCGTGACGCCGAACGTGAGTTCGGCGTCACGAGATTATCCTCGTTATTGCTTTCTGTGAAGAAAGCAATAACGAGGATAATCCGATAAAGCCACCGCAACAAGATGGGAAGGGTAGAGGGAAGCTGACTCTAAGGTGCACTACCGAAATATGATAAGTTGCTAATGATGGTAAACTCCGGTCTGCGATAATTTTCTCCGAAAAAGATAAATTTCCATTGTTTAATTCAGAACATCAGCAAAATAGCATTCCAAAGATAAGTTATTGCTTTCTTTATACTAAGGCATTATAGTATAAAACATCATAAAAAGCATCAGCTAAAACTAATATTTTTAACTCGGTGAAAATAACGTAGTAAATGCGAAATTGTATACAATGCAAGTGACGATATTAACCAGTTCATTAAACATTTAAACATACTAGTAACGTCGCTATACCATTCCCTTTGTTACTCCAAACTAAATCTACCAATTTCCCGCAACTTTCTCTGGCCGTGTATGCCAAGCGAACGTATATATGTATCTGTATGCCTTTGTAATTACTGCACTGAACTTTCGGGACCAGAATACATCAACACGAACTTTCCAATTTCAAAAGTTGTAAAAAACCGAATCGATAACATCCAGCAAGTAGTGATCGAGCAACGAAAAAAACTTTAATGAACGGCCGAAGAGGAAAAAGACAAACGCAGTCCCGAAGTTGAGTGATATTTCAGTGCCAGAAGAGCCTGCGCGGAACAGGACCGTGAACAAATTATTACTTAAATTATCGCTAACTTTATAGATGTCAAGGTTTTTTTGTACGTCTGAGAGCCAGAGTCCCCATTTTTTAGCCTATCCCATCCTTACCATTCCATTCCATCCCTTTTCCCTTCAAAGCCGGCGAGCATTAGCGACTCCTCTGAAGTCACAAATGTTTATAGTATATATAAAAAAGTATAATTTGATAGGTTACTGCAGTTACTAGTGACCTGATTGGCTATCCACTACTCCTAGGGCTCTTTTTTTTCACCGCCGCTTGTGAAAATTTTCAACAGCGTATCATCACGGCCTGTAGGTTCAAAACATTGCTGCTTCCTGTGAGTTTGGCGTTACGAAACCTGCGTCCTAACCCGAGGAGCTTGGACATCCATCTAAATCTCGTCTTTCCCTTCAAAGAATCAATGACTATTCTGATGTTGCAAATGTTCATAGGTGACTATTTACCATCAGATAGCATGCCTGCCTCTTCGTTAGGCAATAAAAAGAACACAAATTCCGCCTTATGACATCAGTCATTAGTTTTAAAGGGTTAATTGGAAGGGTGTAAAGCCAGCCGCCTTACACCCTTCCAATTAACAATACTTTATCGAGGCGTTACATCTTAGTCCTCACGCGCCATAGGTCGTCTGATCGACTTTAGTTAAAACTCCTATACTATGTGGGCTCCTGATCTCATAACTTGCACTGTTTCGACGATTTCAATAGAGATTCAATAGAGTTTCAACGGAGAAAGAAACTTCCTACTATTTTTTTTCTACTTTTCATTACGTTTTAGAGCTTTGCTTTCAATGACGTTGACGCCTGATTAGACTGTTATTAAGTTTAGCTTGAATTTAGTAACAGCGTAAACAATGTATATGAAAATCAAGGCTAAAATTCTTCATGAAGATAGTCTGCTAATAAATCTTTAAAACTATTGCGTAAAATAAAAATCGGGAAGAAGATAAAACGGCAATTACTAAGTTAAGTTATATTTCAACGACAGTCAGCCTGGGTCGGACACGTCCTATGGCTTTACAACTTTCTACTAACAGTACTTACTGACTTAGTTGTAGTTATCAGGAAGTTATGCCACAGATCCGAATCATGGTCCAACAGCAAGAGGGTAACTTTCATAATTCTAAATAACCTACGACGAGGTTATAGCGAGTAAAAAATGTAAGCGTGAAGAAAAAAATCGAGAAAAAAGATAAAATGGCAGTTACGAAGTTGTTACGACAGCCGGCCTGCGTCGGATGAGTTCTGCGGGGCAACTCTTTAAAACTTACGTTTGTCGTTAATAGTGTTAGACATTCATTTTACATCTTTAAAAACTGTAAATGAAGGCGCACGGTTAAACACTTTGAAATATATCTACCATAAGAAAGAATAAGACAAGAAAAAAGATAAAACGGCCGTTACAAAGTTAAGAGATATTTCAGCGACAGGCTGCTTGAGTCTGAGATATCTTACGGCGCTGTTCGCTCGAACTTTCTCCTATTGTTGTACTTAGACATTTACGTACGTAGGTTACTTCTCCGTTTAACAAATGATAATACACATTTAATACGTACAAATCAATTAGTTCCAGACCCGACTAAACGATATTTGTCTCCATTGACGACGTAATAGCTTGTAAGTAGTAATAAAGAAGAAAACGAGAAAAAAGATACAATGACAGTTAAAAAGTTGAGTGATATTTTGCGGTTCTGCGGTCCAAACGAAATTGTACCACAGGAACAATTTCGTTAAACATGATGTATAGAGAAAGTTTTGTTAATGCAAAATGTAGTTTTTAAAAGTAAAATACAATTTTTGAAAAGCAGTAGGTAATCTACGTAATTGTATACATGACGTTTTTAAATTAGATATGACCCTAAATCTGTAAATAAGTAATGAAGTTACTGATATTATTATTATTCAGTAAGTTTATTACTTATTTTTTTAAAACGTTAAAAGTTTAAGTTTAATAGATTAAGAAAAAAAATAGAAAGTTCAATTTTATTACTGTAGTATGTAATTGTATTAACTGATAAATACAATTTTTATACAGCACAAAAACAATGTAAATATTTTTATTTAAAATAACTTATCATATCAGGGATTTATTCATGTATTGCGTGAAGGAGAAATAAGGGAAATTTGAGAAAGTTAAGTGATATTTAAGCGACTGCCGGCTTGAGTCTGACATATCTTACGCCGCAGTTTGCTCAAACTTTCTCTAATTGTTGTACTTAGAAATTTAGATATGTAATTTTCTTATACAGCTTAGCATATATTAATATACTTCTAATACGCACAAAACTTCTAAAATATCAGACGATAATGTTTATAATTTGAATTTGGGTCTAACTATATATATTATCAGTTAACTAATTAAGTTACAGCTAGTAGACTTGAAATATGTTCGTTTGTTGCGTAAAGGAAAAAATCGAGAAAAAACATAAAATGCCAGTTACGAAGTTGAGTGATATTTCAACGACAGCCGGCCTGCAGCCGACGAGTCCTGCGGCGTAGTTCTGTGAAACTTTCCTTCGCTGTAATTCGTATCTGTAGTATGGACAGAGAAACTTTTAAATACAATTTCGAAATAAACGTAAATTTTTGTACTACAAAGCTAATTGTGTATATAATTTTATGACCAGGAGGGTAACCACCATCTTTTAAAAAACTATGTTAGTTAAATAACGTTTTGTTTCAACATTAGAACGATTTTATTTAGGGTTGTACCACAGGTTATATAAACAGTATTGTTTTATTCCTGCGAGTTGATAAAAGAACGAGTCATTGTCTATCCCTTTTTTAAGATCACTATATTTGACATTTGAACAATATTCCTTTTATTCCGGAAACGCAATATCGAATAACTAAATAAATTACGAATAATTTGTATTTATAATAATCTTAAGAGTGAATTAGTTTATATATACAAATTTCTTATTAACAATTAATTATACTTTTTACTCCGTGATGATCTGATGGAGCCGTAAGGTGAACATAGTATACAGTATCTTTGTTATTCTAGCCTGTAATTGTCGTCAGTTGAGTAGGTAATCGGCCTCGACGAGCATTTTGTGCTTAGATTGTTATCATAGCTTTCCTGATAGCTGTACCTATTCCCCTACCACTTTTAAACATAGGTGCATCCCCACCTATCTTACAATTGAAGGGCTGGATCATAGTCAACCAGCGCAGCTGGAAATACTGGTTAAAAGCCAACCAATGTGCCGAATGTTTTCAAACCATCCCATATAACCTTCGACAAAATTTAACAACTGATATCGATAGTAACCGAAATAAACATTAACATCAACATCAAAAGAAGTATGCGCAATTTTTTAATTTCACTAGCGATCACTCGTCAAGTTTTGCCCAAACCCGACCCTGCTTGACTTGTTTGGTCGTTACGATCTACTCATGCGAGGAGATATGCGCACTTCTTTTAATGGTTAAGTAACATTCTGATCTTGATTTCAGATTCAAAGTAAAAATATTCCGGCATTTATAAAATTAAGAGGTTAAGCACTACTTCGCAAATATTCGCTACTAATATGCGGACAGACATACCGACGGATAGATAGATCTGACGACTTAAAGAGTTCCGTTTTATTTGGCGACGGAGCTCAAAAAGACATTTTCTTAGTTTACATAACGAAGTTGTTTTACTGTTTCGTAGTGTACACTAGACAGTAACGAGTTGCTCCAGAACTATTTAATTGCTGCACTGTTTTGACTATTCGCAGATACTTTGTCCGGGCCTGCAATTACGGGCAAGTATCGAATATTAACTTTGTCCGAATGACTATGTCAGCAGCACTTCCAAGCCAAAATAAGTTTGATCGCTTTATTTGAATTGTTTTAAGGAGCAAAAAATTCTCATTTCTAGACTTCGATTAAGGAAGTTCCCAAGATGTTGCGTGTGTTATAGTTTTTTTTTATGTATAAGCCAAACGAACAGGCAGACGAGTTAAGTAATCGCCGCAAGTATATTTTTAACTTATTCAAACGTATTAACGCATCTTGTGAGCAACTTAATTAGAAATATGAATAAAATAATTTCGTTCATTGTACGATGCCTCAATTTGTTTAAATAAAACCCGGAAGAATATTTGAACATAATAGGAGCTTTCTGTAACAGTCATTGAGAACGATCGATCACTAAAGATAACATACAATAGAAAGGAAAAGAAACAGATAAGTTATCGCTGTTGTCTGGATTTAGAACAATCTTTTATACAAAAGTGCGGAATAATATTTGAAAGTTATATATAAAGATTTTGACAAAGAATATTTCTGCTTGTGTTGTACATTACAAAGAAAGACATTTTATTAAATCAGCCCTTAAAACCGAAGTGGCTGTGTGAACCGGAACGGAATCATTGGATTTTTTCCGACTACGACGCAGACAAGAGCATGTAATGAGTTTAAAATACTGTGTAGATTTTGGCGATGAAAATATATTTTGGATTTAGCTATTCAGATGATTTTAAACATTATTAGTGAAGTTAATTTGGTCTGATATCGGTGGTCCAGGCTCAAATCCTCTGAATTTTCTGAACCATATGCATATTACAGAATAATTATCAATCGCTTTAGGGTAAAGGAAAACATTTTAGGAAACCTACACACCTGCAAGTTCTATAAAAAAAGTTGTTAAAGGTGTGTAAAGTCTACCAATCGGCACTTGGTCAGCGCGGTGGACTATTTTCTAATCTTTCTTAATTTGAGAGGAGATTGGTGCCCGAGCCCAGCAGTGGGACAATAAAGTGTTGATGATATGCGTTTACATAATTCTAAAAATAAACATGATTTTCTAAGCAATAAACAAAATCTGATGGCGTTATACATTCACATATATCAGTATGGCAATAGTTTGTATAAAATATAAAGGTAAAATAAAAATAATGCTGGTGGTAAGGTCCCAGTAGTCCGGTAGTGTGCCGAAAGCCAGAGTCCTTCTTCCCAGCCTTCCCATGCATCTTATCCCATCCCATCGCTTTTATTCAAAACCTTCACTGATGACTCTTCTGATGTTTCAAATGTTCATAGACATCGACGTATGACGCCTGCCTCTTAATTTGGCTTAAGTATACATAAAAAATAAAGACTTTACAAAACTACAATTATTGTCGGATTATATTTTGCCTGCGCAGTAGTAAGTAATCCCGGAGCCGATTGAAAGCGTCACTGTCGTTCTAATTGCTTTTTGCCGGTATCTCCAATTTTAGAGGACTTGTCATACCAAGAACCACAAAAAAGAACCTTTATACTTTTACTTTTAAAACACGTAATATTTTTTTGGCTTCCGGACCTTAATGGGAAAAACGGACCTCCTTTATTAGATTGCAACATTATCCGTCTGTCCGTCTATCAAAGCACATTATCCGTCTGTCCGTCTATCAGTAACACGTATCATATTGAGATTTATACCAAATAGCACTGGCAGCTTTAAAAAAATAATTTTCTAAGTCAACGAAATCGAAATGAATATGCTCCCAGAGATCAGCGCTTACAAGTCTCTGAAGTTTGGTCTCTGGTCTCTGAAGTCTGAAGATGCGAAGTCGGCCGAATGCAGTCAGGCCTTCCACTTGCATCTTAACTGTAATAAAAAATAAACATAATAAAGATAGATCCCAAGAAAGAAAAACATAGATCCCAATGGCGTGTTATTTTTTCCACTAAAGAACAGAAAAGCACAAATGATAGATCACTGAGCGCGGTTCCTTACTTGATTTCTCTCAGATTTGATTAATCTTGCTCTCTTAGCGTGTTTATGAACGATATTCTTCGCTGTTAACTGAGAATGAATGAATGAGGGTATCATACCCATCAAGTAAATTTATTTTAAAAAGCACATTAACATGGGATGATATTTCAACCTAACTTAACTTTACCAGGCATGTTGGGTTTACAGTGGGACATCCTCTGGTAGTACGTCAATTATCACTCAATCATCATTCCATTATTGTTCAGATGCTGGGCTCAGGTCTTCCTGGAATGAATGGGATTAGGGCATAGTCTACCAACTAGTAGACTATAACTGCTGAATCGATAGTTAGTAATAGGCGATTATTTATTTTGTAGATATAATAATTCACTATAAGACATGGCCCTGACTGCATATTCGGATTAAATGTGCTATATACTTACATGGTTTAGCGCTGACAGGGCAATTGTTAATTATTGCGACTACATTTTAAAGGATTAAAGGCCAAAAATCTCAGGAAGAAAATACATCAGAGATCCAGAGGCACATACTTATCTGTATCTCTGATGTTTTTTTTTATTTTAATATGCGGATAGTAAGTAATAATGGTTCTAAAAAAATAATCATTTGATGATTTAACAAAAACGCTCTTCATTCGTTGGCGGTGAAACACATCGGCAATATTGCAATACCTGCAGAATATCCCCTTTTGGTCTGTTTCAAATCGACGTTAGCGCTTGTTAGTCTAATTAATTGGGACCTTGGTCTTGTTGCACTTTTAAGTAATTGCAATGCCATTTTCTTAAAACCATGGTTTTATAATTATGCCTAACGAAACGGCAGACGGGTTAACGGATAGTGTCCAAAGGCAGCGGTCAAAATCAGGCAGTGTTCAAAATCAACGCTATGCCGGCTTTGAAAGAAAGCTTTCTTCGCGTCTTTTTTTGGGGAACCTCATATCAGTGTGTAACGACTTACCCGCTACTTATCAACAATCTTGAATCACGCTATCGAAGCTTTCTCAATGTTTCGCATATATAGGTACAAGTTTCGAACAGAGACTATCGAAAGAACGGCCGTTCCCCAGAAACTACTTCGTGTGTTCGAATATGCGAACCAGCACTATAATAATACTGATTAAGACATGGTAGGAACCCCTCTGGTGGGTGATCTGCCTTTGCCAAAGTAGCCTTAGGGGGACCTAAGGCTACTTCGGAAGCATAACATATCTAGCACTGACTTTCGCCAAGGTTCCAGCTAAGAGAGTTCTTCATTAAGTGACACGATGGAGGAATAGGAACGACGGCACAAAATTAAATAGTTTTTTACAAAACTCCTACATTGTCGTTTCAAATTGTGTCGTAACTGACGCCGTGTCGTGTCTGGGGGCACGGCCGTATACCATCTTTTCTCGAAGCGACTCAGGCCAATTTCAGGCGCCTATATTTTCGTTGTGGGTTAAGGTATAACTTTGAAATTTCTGTTACCGAGAGTTCTTACTA